>UFQX01000332.1:83250-219647 GCA_900497675.1 Arapaima gigas | reverse complement strand
CCCCCCCCCCCCCCCCCGGCCTTTGCCACAGACCAGCAATGCCAGCAAACATTGTTTACTTTCATTTTTGTTCCGGCAGGATGGCGCCTGTGTGCAGGCCTGCCTGGGGCGTGTGCACAGAGGAATACAGCTGTCCCTTCATAGGAATTCTGGGATGCATGGCCATCAGTTTTGAGTACAGGCACAGGTGACCCACTTCAGGCCAGAACTAATGCTGCAGGCATATGGGTCCATGGATGAACAAAATAAGTTCCAGGCCTTTGTCTGGCCCCTTTGAGGTGGACTTTGGGCTTAAACTGATATAGCTGCTAATTTTCACAGTTTGCATTGTTTACACACCTGCTAGATGGACACCTGGCTCAGGCTAATTGAAAAGTTCAGCCATAGTACTTCACATGGGCGCTATTGTCACAGGTCACAGTGGTGATCTTTCTCTGCGCTGCATTTAAATCCCGTGCATTGTCTTTGTGGAATGTCCTTTGAGCAGTTAGATGGGTCTTGCTGGGGGAAGAGAAGAGCTCAGTGTTTAGTACTGCAGCTTATGTCTTCTGTATGCAGAGTGTGAGGGAGAGCCCTGTGTGTGTATGTGTGAGACTGGGGCTCTGTGCAGTGCCTGTGTGACATTGTCCTCACCACCCAGTCTGCCAGCCGGTCCAAACATGACCACCTGTGTGCTTTCTTAAAATGTGCCCCTTTGGATCTGCAGGTAGCTGGGGAGTAGTTGCACAGTGAGTAGCGAGGACAGCCCTCTCCCCACACAAAGCCGTGCGTTGCAGCAACCGTAAGTGGCGTAGTCATTTTACTTTGCAATTCCTCAGCTCAAATATTCCCGCCACTGTCGTAGTTCCAACTAATGAGGTCACTATCAGTCCATCTATGTGCATGCGTGTGTGCATTTGTGAATATATTTCTGGTTATTGTTGAGGAGGCAGGCTATGCACACCATCCTAAACTCCCACATCATTCATGTGATACAGCACACTGGGGGGGGATACATTACTTATCTAAATCAAATATTTTCCATCAGTTACATCTTACAGTGTTCAGTTTCGTGAACAATCGTCTTACTCCCTTCATCGCGTTGTATGAACTTTAAAGCTGGTTTAAACAGCCAGTTGGTAATGTTTCCTTGGCTAGTGGTATGGGGGACCTTGTGTGTGTCAGCCTCTCTCCAGCTGGACCCATTTTATTATTATTATTATAATAATATTATTATTATTACTATTATTATTATTATTAACAACAACAACAGAATACTATATTATAAATATATTATCATATAATACTACTACTATTTGGATAGCATAGAGGGTTGTGTTAGAGCCTCACATCTGGGGTATGTGTTCCAATGTGGGTTTGAATCTAGTGTGAATCTCTGTGTGTTATCCCTGCATTCCTATGGATTTCATCAGGATGCTCCTGTTTTCTCTCATAGTCTAAAGACATGTTACTGGAGAATTAGCTATTCTAAGTTACCTGTTTGTGTGTGCGTGTGTGTGAGATTCCCTTGCCATTGTCCAGGCAGTACCCTGCCACACATTCAGTGCTTCCATAATGGGCTGTGGCTGTGGACCACTAATTTTCAAGGGCCCAAGTGGTTATTGAATCTGGGCAGGTGGAATTATTATTATTAATTATTATTATTGTTGTTGTTATTATGAGCCTCATTGTGCAGAGCCTTTACCCTACTGTATGACTTACTCACCTGAATTACAACTAGCTTTAGAGAGCTCTGCTTCCTCCTGCTTCTTCTCCTTCTTAGCTGAAGGCTTTTTTTTCCTCCTTGGGATTAGACCTTAGATGGTGGGTGTTTCTGTTATGATGCAAAGCTTCACATGGCCTAAATCTCCAGGTTGACCTTTCTGCTCTGCTTCTGATTTATGGGAGGTACTTGCAGATTAGTTTTCAATTCAGCTTCTGGACTGATGCATTGGTACCAGTTCTCTGCAGGTCATTGAATTGTGGCTTCTGTATGAGAAAAATACAGTGTTACACAGCTGTGTAGGTCTTAAAGTAGTGTACCAAAAGGTTGCAGATTCTAGTACCAAGGCCATCCCTGCTGTTTGTCTTTTGAGGACAGTGATGCAGTAGTTATTCATCTGCACAAAGGAGCCAATGTGTATGAAATCTGTTGCTGAAGAGCCTAAATAAGAAAGGGGTGTGTGTGTGTGTGTGTGTGTGTGTGTGTGTGTGTGTGTGTGTGTGTGTGTGTGTGTGGAGGCTGCCAGAGGTGTGGTGGTAAAGATATATTGGGCAACCTGAGTTCTGTGTTTGTTCCAATGTGTTCCCAGCTCTAAGTGCCATAGCTCAGAGCAGACAGCACTGCTGTTATGCAGGGTGGTGGTAACTACACAGGTTGGCCACATCTCTTGTCCTCTTTCACCCCCTTGTTCCAATGTGCATTTCACTCCCTTTCAGTAACGGCAATCATGACTTTTTTTTTTTTTTTTTTTTATACTTAACTGTACAATTTATTTTTGTTTTTGTCCATATCTTTTATCAAGATTTTGTCAAAATCTAGCCAACCTAACCTGGGGAAATGGCAAGGGTTGATGTCAGGAATGGCATCTGGTCACAAAATTCCTGCTGCAAGCATGACTCCTCATATGCCATGCATTTGCAGGGCAGCAGCTACCCTGGGGTTCTCCTGGACTAAATGCTGGAAAATCTAGAGAGAGAGCGCACACATTCATTCAAGCTGATTGTTACTGCATTTATGTAAATGTGAACATGGGTTTTTTTTTATTTTTCATTATAGTAGTTTTTTGCATGCAATGGGAAACGTGTTGAAGGTGAAAGGCTTGTTAGGTCGAGAATGATGATGGACAGTTACAGTGTTTGTGGTTCCCTGAACTCATACTGGTGTGATTGCCCTCCATTGCTGGATCACGTCTTCAGGGACTCTCACCCTGCATTTCAGAGCGGAGGCACGGGTCACCCAGCAGCCCACGGGTCCCAGCTGTCCCCAAGAAACCCAGAGACCCACTTGGTGCTGGTGCTCCTGGCCCCCCATTCAGACACTTCAGGGTGCCTGGAGATCCCCTGTCCAGTCCTTTTGGCAAGGCCCAACACGCTACATACCCTACCAAAGTACCCCATGAGAAGCCATGGTAATTGCAGAATAAATACCAGATTTCCACAACGTTGTGTGGCCATTCCTTACTGGAAAAAATGCAAATAAAAACTACTAATCCATTTATTTGCTAACTTTTTTTTTGGATCAAATTGTTCCCTCTCCCAGTGTGTCGGTCCCTGTGGTGAGTCTAGAGAAGATGCCCCACTCAGGGAAGACCAAGACAACACGAGTCACTGGCCCACTGTCATCTTCAGCCGTGCCTCTCAAATCCTCTGCAATGCCCTCAACGTCACAGAAGTCCCATGAGAGGGTTCCGAACGGCAGGCTGCCAACTGGTCCTGCTTGCCAGTTTGAACGGCAGCCGGCTGTGTCCCCTTCTTCCCGAGATTGGCGTCCAACTGTTTCTCCCTCATCACTTGATAGAAGACCAACCTCCTTCCCCTCCCCCACTTCAGCAGAGAGGCGTTCCACTACATCACCCTCCTCGGCAGATAGAAGACACCATGGCCCACCCTCTCCGCTGGACAGACGGCCCAGTGCTCCACCCTCTCCTTTGGACAGGGACAGAAAGCACCAGAATAGCACCAAGGCCACAAAGTCACACAGCAGATTGTCAGGTGAGCCCTGTATCTATAGTAACAAAAATCCACTCGGAAATGATTCTGTAATATACTCTAAATCATTCCACTGGAACCAAACATTGTTCAGAGTAAATGTAACATTATTTTACTGAGCATTAAAGTCCTAGGCTGACTGGAAACAGGAATGGTGCTGGTTTCTGTTATTCACATACTCACTGCATTTTGTGTACTTCTTCCTGTCACTAGATGCAAGATTCATTATTTCCTGTCTAAATAATGAAGTCATTTTTATCTGTAGTGTTCACATGTGAATATGTTTTTTAGACTGGGATTCTGCTTACTAACACAGCAACTTTGATGCTGGACAGTTGCTGTCTGTGTGTTTTCCCTCCTACCATTAATACCAAGGTGAAAGGAGGCTGCGTGTTGAGGCCAACGGAACACGATTTGCACGTCGCATTGCACGCAAATTTTTCTGCCAGAACGTCTGACCGCAATGAGTCCAGCTTGGCAGCAGGGCCTCGTCTCACAGACACAGTGCTCCCTTGTCCAAGCACTGTAGGAATCCGTATTCAGGGCATTGCACAGTAATCAGGCTTTCCACTCCATTTGGGCATTGCCACATGTTACTTGAGCATCGCACCTGCAGTATAACACACTTTCCCCGTAGTTATGCAGCAGTGCTTGCTGTGTGATCTCAGTACCTGTGTTTCCACATTTATAGGGCTCAGAGGCCTGGTGGTGTATGAAACTGAATTTCAGTATCCAAAGTCCAAGGATTACAGCTTTTCTAGGTGGGGGGCCAAAAGTACCTGAGTCATAAGTACACCCATGGAATTGCTTATACAAAATTTTGTATCTTACTTTTAAAGGAAGGGTGTTTGACCCCAACAAACACTGTGGAGTGGTGGATCCGGAGAGCAGAAAACCGTGCACACGATCGCTGACCTGCAAGGTGGGCCACCTGAGGGGGCTTACATGCCTCATAGCCTGACTGAGGTTTTCTTTACTTTCTCTGTTGCTAATTTGCATACACTTTCATTTGAGCACATTTGTTTTCCATGTTTTGGTAGAAATTTTATTTTCCATATATAGTGATAAATTGGAAGATTATGTGGTTGTTTACTGTTCTTTCTGTGTGGCACCATCAACATCTTTTCCTGTGGTAATCTGGTCTGGTGTGTCTGTCCTTGTTTGTGCTCCTGTGTTTCCTTGTATCTTTGTGCCTGTTGATTATAACTGGCCCTGTGTCTGTGTGTCTTTCCCAGACCCATTCCCTTACTCATCGACGAGCTGTGCCAGGCCGAAAGAAGCTCTTTGACTCCCTCCTTGCGGAGCACAAGGGGAGGTCCAAGGAGAAAGAGCCAGAGCGGAATCATGAGCAGTGTGGCAGGTGGGATGCCCAGCGTAGCTGCCCCGCCCTGTCACACGACTCCCTGAGTAGCACATCCGTAGACTGTCATGACAGCAAGAGCACAGTTTTGCTGCAGAGCCGACTCACATTCGCACCCAAGTGGGATTTTGTACTGTTGTACTGCCTGAAATGCAGAGCAGCCTGTTCCACCATTATGTTTAAGCTGAACGAATGATGTATATGGCTGTATATGGCAAATTGAATTACTGCCACACTGACTTTCTGTGCTGCTGCAGCAGTTGAGAAAGATGTTACTTTCAGGTTTGCTGATTTGTTTTTTTTATTACTTATTTATTTATTTTTAAGTAGTGTTTCTCCCTAAATGTGATATAAAGAGAGAAAAAAATGAATTTTATCATTCTAGATGTCAGTAGATTACCAGGGTGCTCCTCCTAGTCCGGTTGGGAAATATCGGTGCTCCTTTCTGAACAGTGGCCCACTTCTGTTTGTCTCCCCATGTGGGTGCTGGGTCACTATAGCATGATGAATGGCCCTAGCTGTGGGCTCCCTGGTGACCCCACACCTCCACGTCTGGGAGGAGAAGACTGTGGCCGACTGTCAAGTGATGATGGTGAGGTGGAGCCAACGGAGGACTCTGAGAGAGCAGACTGCCCTTACGTGCCCCGCCATCCCCGGCCCATGGCAGTACGTATGTCGGGAAGCTTTGCTCCTTGCAGGCTGCGCTTTGTCTCCCGTTAGATGCTGCTCCAAGCTGAAACTTTCCCTCTCCTCTATGTTGCCCCACTCCCTGCTAGTGGTGCACTTTCAGAAGCAGGCTGATGAGTCGGGGCCACTACGTGTTTGACAGGCGGTGGGATCGCATGAGACACGCTCTTCACTGCATGGTGGAGAAGCATGTTAACGCACACATGTGGAAGTGAGTATGGCTGTGTAAAAAGCTGACACATGCAGTGTAACTCCCCTGGAAGTATGAATGAACAGGTGTGTCCCTGCAGGGGATAAACAAGGTAGTGCAAACACGTACAATGAGCTTAAGAGAAGCTGAGAAAATAAACTGAAACCAAAGCTTATTGACAGTTGCTGGTGCTGATTTTATTGTTTCCTGTGAGTCACAGGAAGATCCCACTGGCTGTTGAGAGCCACCAGCTTTCCACAGGGGGTCTCCCTACACTGCAGCCTCAGGGTGTCACCGGTTCAGCCTGCCTGTCAACAGCTGTAACGTCTCTACCTGCCCCATCTGACAATATGCCCATGGCAAACTGTTCTGCTGCTTACCCCTTCTGCAGCAGAGGATCACGGATTTTGGCCGAGGACATTGACTCATTTGTGGCTCTCAGTCCGGGCCTGGCCCCTGTGTCCTCTCAGGGCAAGAAACTCCGGGTCAAACCTAGTGAGTCTCACAGGGCGCGGGTGCGTGAGCGGCCGCTAGAGACGCTGACAGGGGGGAAGAAAGGGAAGCCTCTTTCCTTGTGTGCATCATCCACCTATGCAGAAACCCCTGTGAGGAACTGCTTCAGCACCTGCTCTGCTGGCACCCATTCCACAAGTAATGGGATGTCCCCCTTTGGTGCCAAAACCCAGCCCTCAGGACGATCCAGACCCACAGACTCTGGCTCAAGGTCCCCCCAGCCCCTGCAGGATGATCATGCCACATCAGGCCACAGCCTCCTTTCTTTAACTCCCGAAAGCAGGAAGCGCAAGGGCACTATCACCTATGGGAAAGCTAATAAGGTGGTGAGAGCATCAGGGGTGAACAACGTTTACAGAAAGAGCACCTCAGGCCTTCTGTCTTCTGTGGGGGAGCCACCCCACAGCAGCACCCTTTGGCAGGTATGAATTTTGTACATTTGTGGCTACCCGTGCAAAAATTTGTGACTGGTGAGGCTCAAGGTCCTGTAACACGCACATAGACTTGTGAGAAAATAGCTAAGGGGCAGACGAGGTGCACTGGGGGTGAGAAATGTTTTTGTTTGAGCATATATATTTTTTCTTTACCATTCTGTCCTTGTTCAAGAGTTGTCTTGGTGCCTATTCTCTCTTTCTGTTGTCACAGCCTAAGGTGCATCACTGAAGCTGAAGAAGTGTAATGTGGTGAGATGCTGTCACTCTCCAGCCATGGGCTAAAGATGGAGCTGGGGACGGTGGCAGCAGCACGAAACTATGGTGCAAGGGGGGGCACCATTCCCAGCCTCTGGTGCCTGGGATCAGCTACACAGCAGCCTTGGTCATCTGTTTGTGCTATAGTGCACTGCAATGGAGAAGGGATCCATCGCTGATGTCCTCACTGGCCCCCTTTTGGACCGTCAAGCAAGTAAAGTAAACTCTTCTGGACCTGCAAAACTCACTTCTGTCCCAGTTGCCATTCTTGACATCTGTCCATCATGTCAACCCCAGTTTCTGGCACACGCTTACGCACTAGCTCCTCAGCATGCCACCATGGTCTGTTCGCCAGTCCAAAGCATCTTCTACCTAAGTCACAATCACTAAATGCTGAATAATGCAGGTGTTCCAAAGTCTACTTTTATGGTGTGAGTCATATAAAAAAAATCTTGGCTACAACTATAATAAAGTGTTTGAGACATTAAGACCTACCTTAAAATGACTAAAATATCCTGTTAAGAGCTGTTTTTGTCCAGTTCGCCCTGTAAGTGTTTTCAACTTCTTGTCACATTGAACTTTGTGCATTTCTTTAGCTCCTCTTTTGTCTCCATGGAAACAGAACACATCACTGGGGCTATTAAAATGAGGAAGGCTAAGGACCCCCAGCCGTTGGGTGTGTGTTACGGACACCTAGCTGCAGGCATTGTAAATGTAGGTCATGTTCGCTCCTCTACAGGTAGAAATAGACAGCTGATAAGTGAGGGGAAGCAGCTGAAAATAAATGAACTGGAAGTTTTTGAGCATTTTTGGAAGGATGGCTCTTGAACAGTTGGTAATAGGAGGAGCCAGTGTGTTTGTTAGATCCTGTCTGCTTTTGTAAATAAAACCTGGGCTGCAAGGGGGGGGGGCTGCAGCTCTCAGGCAGGCCTGCTGCCACCTGTGGATCTTGGTTTTCCAGCTGTGTAAATGCATGGAGCCTGGGCACCTCTTCCCCCCCAGGCCTTCATTCTGAACACAGCCCTGGTCCTGAGGAAACCAGCTCCCCTAAGAGGCCAGTGTTAGAAGTGCACTTAATCTTGCTTGGACTCCTGCAGTCCATGAAGCTCAACCAGGTACGTTTTGACCAAGGGAATCTCTTTACTGGCGCTTTCTCCTGCAAGTTTTATTTTGATATAGGATAAAGGCAGGATTTCCAGGAAGTTTGTATTAAATATTTTAAAGCTTTCAGATTTTAGGCTTATACCATGAAGTGTAAAATTTATAGTGGTGGTTTTGTATTACTATTTATCATGTCTTGTAATAACTTTCTAACTGACCAGAATGTTGGAGGTGTTGAGAGAAATTATATTTGTATTTCCTTTTTAAAGTTGAAAGTATTATTGTTTTCCTGTTGTGGAAAAATGTTTTTAAATCATTGTTATTTTTGTATTTATTTTCTCAGAGCTTAAAGCATTTATAGAATTTTACTCTACAGACACATGAAAATTGCTAAATTAAATAAGTTTGTATGACTTCTGAAGGGCACTGTTTTGCTCTCAGCTGTGTGTATTGTCTTGTTTATGTGTTATAAGGTATACAAAGGTGGGAGGAAAGTGACCTGATGTGTTGATACAGTCCCTCCCCAGAGACAAAAACATGTGTCCCTGCAGAAATGCGCTTGTTGCCAATGTCCATCAGTAGGCTTTGTTGGTTTTTACTGCCCTTTACTCACCCCTACAGCATTGGTGTCCCCAAGTTCCTGGTGTTTAAGGTGCACAAAAATGTCAACTCAGGGTTTTTGAGCAGTGGTTCTGCACATGCTGCACACCTAGGGAGATGGTGACAGTGACTCTCCTTGCCACAGTTGTTTGGGAGAAGCTGTGTCACTTGCTCAGTGCAAGAAGTTTAAACACCACCAGGCCCCTCTGCTTTCATGCACTTTTCCCCCCAGAACTAACTAGTATTTCAGCATAAGTACTTCAGGAACAGGTTTATTATATATTACTTGTAAAGGTGTTACTCTATCCCACTCACCATCTCAGTAAAGTGAAGTATTGCCTATCATCCAGGATGGTCCTTATGAGCACAACTGCTCCTGGCTGCCAGCAGCATCGAGTCCCGACAGAGGAATGTATTTTAACATGGCCTTCTCCCTTCCTTCGTATTAGGTTTGCTCTCTGGTTGTGTTCAGAGATGAAACTTTTCTTGTCAGGCCACAGAGTTCATGTGATGTTCAGAAGACAGTATACAGGAACACATCTTGCCTGAAACCTTGTTGTGATGCCGTAAAATGTCTGTGGTTAAAATATAAAGCAGTCAAGTGTGTTCAAATGAACCAGATCATTGGTGCTTTTCTTGTGAACAAATAGTTATTAGCGAGATGGCTGCTGTGCAAGTGTAAATGTGCCACTTGTATTCTTTCTGGGATAAGGGCACAAAGCATTATGGCTGTTCCACACAAGCAAAGGCATCCAGATGAATTTTAACTTGATACTGTATCAGGCACCAAACGATCTTGAATTGTTAGTTTTCATGTGAACATGGTTGTGTTTCAGCAAGTCCTGAACACTATTGCTTGGCGACTGTTGAGGGTCCCTCACTGCACTTGCTTCTGGGTGGGGGGGGTCACTTCACAAAGCCTTTGTCCTCTGTAAGTGGCTCGTGCCCCGGTTGTACGATCAGGTGCCCTGCAGGTTTTTCAGGCTGTGAACATTAACTTTCCAGCAGTGACGTGGCTTATGTGTGCTGACCCTGCAGATCTGATCTTCTTGCTTTGGCTGCTCTGTGTGAGTTGTCCCGGCGGCAACGACTGCTGATGTCCTTAGTTACTCGAATCACTGCTTCCTGACTGCCACAAATTGTCCCCTTATGTCTACTTTTGTAGTGCAGCTCTGCGGGGGACATGGTTTTAACACTGTGGTCCCAGTAGCCGACCATGATACGGCTGTGTGACAAGTGTGGGTGAAAAGCGCTATTTTTGCACCCTTTTAATCCCAGCTAACAAAAGTTCATTGATATTTGTGTTTTTAATGGAATTCTGATAATTTCCATTCTTAGACAAATATGAAGTATTTTTCCCATTTTAAATTTTTTAGCCTTTTAAATGTTATTTTGAATAACAGGTTATATTGGATTTCAATTTTGATTGTATAATTGATAAGAATTCCTTTCATATAATTTCTTATAACGTATGTGAGGCACAAGCAAATTAAATTACCTGTAAAATCACAACCACCACAATGTAGATATTCTCCAATGAAATGTCAGAGTGCAGTGTTGTTCCTTGGGGATCCGCCTGGCAGAGGAACTGGGGGGCGGGAGGATGTGGCCAAGGAGTAGGAGGCAGTGAAAGGATGTCGGAGTGATGCTGCTGTGGATCTCTTCCTGTGGTCAAGCCTTTCTCACAAAGTTTGTGGGGTATCTGTCTTTCTAAATAAAAATAATTTGTTTCTAAAAAACCTCCAGTCTTATTCATCAAATGGTTGAACAAAAAAGACCATAAGTAAACAGAGCTGTGAGTAAAAGATGGCTGATGCTCTGTTGACAGCCAACTGCAGCAGGATTGTTTTAACTTTCAGGTATAGACCAACTTATTTTGCTCACACTGCAAGCTGTGTTAATAAAAGCAGAGTGAATTGAGAAGTGTGCGCTGCTCATTAAATCACCGACACTGACAGCTATGAATAAATGGAATGAACTGAAAACAATACCACAAAACAAATTACAAAGTCCATATGTCAAACAATATCTTATGCAGTGAAATTTAATAAAGTTGTGATTGGTGGCAAAAGCCATGTTTCAATTTTTTAAAATTACTGGCCATAAGATGTAATAGAATAGATTTGGTACCATTTAATTCACCTTTTACATATTGCATTTCATTAAGATTTTTAAAGTGTAAATGAAAACCATTTATATATGCAATAGGAAATGGTTGAAATAGTCTAAAAGGAGGTACTTGAAGACCAGTGGTTGTGTGGATTTATTTTTATGGCTCTGCTTTGGATATGTTCCCCATGCAAAACACAGAAAGGTAACTTGGAACAGGTGTACTACATTCAACATAGGCATTATTGCTGATGTTTATAAAATATTTTCTTTATCAAAGGAGACAAATGTCAAACAACCATAGAAAAGCAGTGTGACTTACCGCACCTTGGTTAATGACATGCAAGTATGAGGGCTGTTATGAATCATCTCCACGTACCAGTTACGCTGTTGCTGGGAGAGCAGAGAACCTGGTCAATGGGGAGGAAAAGAGCACCAGGGGATTGTGGGAAATGTTGGTACACAAGATAAAGTGCCAGCTCTCCAAAGAGCAAAGTGTAAAACTGCTTCTATTGAGTACTGGTCCACTTCAGACACCCATCATAGGTGTAATGTCAAGAGTTCATGGGGAACAGTAACATCTGTTGAGTAGAGTATTAAAGTTTTGTTTGGTACTTTCAAGTCTGGAAAGACAAGCATGGATATATACAGTAAGGAGCTGGACACAAACACCCCACCTAGTGCCAAGGACTGGACTACCTTGTCCTGAAGTCAGGAAAGCAGTGGTTGAGGAAGGAGTTGCAAGTTAACACTGAATCACCAGGCATTACTTTGGGTTTGTACTGATTTGGCCTCCTTAGTACAAAAAGCATCCTTCACCACCCTTGTCAACCACCAAGCATCATAAATCTCTACTGTTCAACTTAAGTCTGAAGTTTTTTGTCGCCAACCCACAAGCTTTCATTGGCAGAAAATGTTATGGACAATTCTTGCAGCCTGAGTTATTTCTGGAAGATATTTACACTCTATAGACTGAACATTTAGTAGCTCTGGATCTCCTATTATCCTATTTTCTACTTTACTCTGCAAGTAAATGAAACCCACCTTTTATGTGAAACAGTAGATTTTGAAGTAAAAACTGGTGCTGAGAAGGCCAAGTCGGCCCTGTATGTGCTGGCGTTGGCTGGCACTGGGTACAGTCAGGGATTCCGTGGCTTTGCTTCATTTGAATACACTTGACAAAGGTTTCTGTAAGACTGAAATCCTGGGGCAAAGCTGGGCTGTGAACATACATGAAACCGGTGTTGGACACTCTTTCAGCACAGACAAAAACAGTGTCCTTTCTGTGTGCAGCAGCATCTCCAGCTCGGCAGTTAGTTCAGAAAGGGCTTCATTTCAGCAGCAGGTTTCTCTTCTTATGATAATGGATTAATGCTGACCCTTCGCTTAATTGTCTACTCAGCTGCAGTGGCTACCTTTTGTTATGTTTTCTTAGGGGGGAAGGGCACAAGGAGAGGGATTAAAACTCTGGCCACAACTTCTAGTAAAGGCCTATTTTTTTAAAAAGATTACTTTGAAATTCATATGAGACGTGGCACAAAGGAGACTGCGAAGCCTGAGCCGCACATCCCTGGCCAAACATACCCGTAACATCGAGTAATAATCACAGCATCGTGGCATGTGCTGGAAAAGTGATAGTGAGGTGACGCTTCAAATAAAACGAGCGACATCACGTCTTTGTATAAATATTTATCACACGGAATAAATGACAAGTGCCACATACGGGAGCATATAAACGTATTCAACCTGATATCAATGCAGTTATTGAACCGCTCAGCAGACAATGTCAACTAATCTCAGTCTAGCATTTTGTTTTAAGTTGTTCCGCAACTTGTGCGACGCCCACGTGAGTAGCGGCGTCGGCGCTCGTGCGCGGCTTTTCACTTACGCGCAAGACTCCCGGGACTCGAACGGAGAGTCGCGAGCTGGCCGGAGATTGCGGTATCATAGCAACGGAATCAAACAGTACCTGCGAGCGAGACAATATGGCGACTCCCTGATACGGCGAGAGTGTCGGAGCAGGCATTTTGAACAACAGAAAGTGTGCCAGTTAAGTTTTATAAGCGAGTCATGTACCCCCGTCAACATTTTACGTCCTGATTTGTGCCACAGCTGGTCGCCTAACGTCCCCCTCTTGAGATTCGGCAGGCCGCAGAATAACCCGACGGCAAATTATGAAAATGATGGATAACATGGAGGATGAATGTGGGTGAACAAGTGGAGCTGTTCACGGGGGGCGAGGAACGGCCACTGGAGAAACACGAGACGAACGTGGCACTGGGAGCCCAGCAGCCATGAGACACAGTACTGTACGGTTATGTACACACTTTAAAGACCGAATTTTATTTATTTACTGTGCGCCGCAATAATCTAGTGGGCTGAACTGAAAATGAGGACGAACACAGTAAAATAAACTGTACATATTGCAGAGTTATTATAATAACGAGGACAGAAACACTTTGACAGAGTGCTTCACATGTCAGAGCGAAATTTCCTTTAACGCAGACCTCATAAACTGTTTTCCTAAGGGAATGGAAAGAATACTGACGTGTGAAGAAATGCATATTTTATTTTTTTAATGTAATGTAATGTTAGTTTTGGCAGAGGACATGGTGAGTGGATGTACCTGGCGGAAGTCACAGGTTTGGGGCGCCAACATCGTAGACGCCGCGCGCCTCGGCAGCTCGCAGCGGACACACGGGCACTAGCTGACCCGATTCCCGCAGTGCTCAGCGGTTGAGCCACGAGGTCCCGCGCTGGTGCCCGCATACAGTTCCCAGTACAGCGCAGTGGGCGGGAAGCCAGTGGGAGCACGAGGACGCCACCGTGGAAATGTTCAGCTTTAACAAAGGACTCTGTGTAACGCGTAGCAGAAAACCACAAAATATTCTATTTAAGAGTAGTCAACACTGTAAAACAAGGTAACGCGCTGTAGTGAAGACTGCTCAGATTTTACCTAGCAAATGAGAATAGCGCGAGGACAAACAGAGAAAGCCACATACAGCCCAGACAGGATTTAACAAGTGATGTCGAACTGCTGTAAAACGTTGATATTAAACAGCATCCATTTGGGTTTTCCTAGCGCGGTCCCAGTCATTGCAGCCGGAAAGGTGTTTGCTCAACCAAACTAACTACGGAACCAAGTGAAAATTAAAATATTTTTAACTGCCAAAGAAGCAGCGCACTTTGAAAACTTTTAAACAACTTGAGAATATTGAGTATTTCGTCACACTCACGCTACTGTATTATTAATGTGTTTGCTTGTAAAGTCTGGTTTTGCGCGTTAACGTGTTGCGGTGTAGGCGATAGAAACGCGGAGCGCGCGGACAAAAAGAGCGGCGCGGGAACGTCTCCACTTGAGCAGCATGTCGGGCGCTTTGGGTACGACGCGCGCGCCTTCGTGCGGGAGGGGGGACAAGCGGCGTTAATGAGGCTGAGTGCGGGGGAGGGGGGGTTCCGCGCGACCCTCGGCCGCCCGCCCCTCCGTAGCTGAGCCGAGCCGAGCAGAGCGGACTGGAGCCGAGCGGGTGTCGGCATTCGCAGCGGCGCGGACTGGCGCGAGCGCGGCCACCTTTGCGCAGCTGGAAGGTCCCTGTGTCCGCGCACAAAGGAGGCGCAGCCGGAGCGGAGCAGCGCTTTGCACGGAGAGCCACGGGCACGCGGAGAGCACGCAGCGCAGGTAGGATCGGTGCCGAGACAAGGACTAGCGAGGCCCCCGACGGCAGCCGGCTTTCTCTCGCTCCCTCGGTCGCTGCTCGAGCCCGGCCGCTGTGGGCAGAAAATGGCGCCGCCGCTCTCTCGCGCCCTGCCCGCGCGAGGCGGGGGAAACGCGGCGCTGTCTGGAGCGCGAACCGGCCTGCGGGCTTTCTGCTGACGGCCTCCCTCGCGCTCCGAAGACGCCCGGGCGGCAGCTCCTCGTCCGTGGGGCGCTGCGTGTGGTGCCGCGGGGCCCGGCGAGGACGCGCAAAGGCGGAAGGCTCTCCGGAGCCGTGCGCCAAAGCTCCGTCTTGGAGACGGCGGCGTGGCGCGGGGGAGCGCAGCATCTGCCCGCTCGCACGACTCCGTGTGGGGACGCCGTTGGCGCGTAAGTCCGCGGGCTGCTGGGACGGCGCGGTGTGGAGAAAACGGCGGCGGCCGCGCACAACAAAACAGAGAACAGAGAGGGGCCTCTTTTTACGGTTTGAAAGGTGCGTTTTGTACTTGGCTGTCCCTTTGATCGAGTTAATCTGGCCCCTTTTGTGGCCCGGCATATGGGCGTTTTCGGGGCGCCCACAATATAACCGTGTAAAGGAGATTTCGGGTGGATAATGGGGGCCATGCAGATGGTGCCGGGAGGGCGATAAACTGTGGCTGCGCGAAGAAGAAAGGCCCGCAATGGGACTCTTCTTCCTGGGAAGCCGGAGTGCCGGGGTCCCGCAGCTGCGCAACGACGGCGCCGTTTTGCGCATGTTTGGCGGCGGCGCGCTTTGCCCCCTGTCCGTTGGCCCGCTGTGGTCGCAGCTTGGACGTGCTTTTCGGAGTATAAAGAGGAGCGCGGCCGTATTCACGTGGGGCTCTCTTGAGGAGGCCGGCGGTCGAGTTCCTGCGTGCACGCGTCTCCAGCAGATGCGGCCATGTGTTCTCGTAGCGCTCGTGTCCGCGAGCGTGTGCCACCGAAGGCGCGCGCCGCCCGTGCAAACGCCGGCTCTGGCAGCGCGCGTCTACTGTACTTTTGAAAAGTTGCTCTGTCACGGCTGCGAGTGAAGGACATGCACGTGCGGCGACCGAGAGCGCATGCTGCCAGGAGGCGGCTACGAGTGACCGCTCTGGATGTGGGACGCGGCGCGGCTTGGTCCTCCTGTGGATTGGAGTGGAACGTGAAGGGAGGCCGGTCCGGAGAGAATTCGCCACGTTCTGCTGCCTTTCCGTGTTTAGTCTCGGAATGCAGTGCGGGTCACTGGTCGGTACCACTAGGGGGCACTACAGAATACTGCCTGGACCACACTGACCACTCGACTTTGTTGACCACTGTGTTGGATATCATGGGTATCCTGGGACATTACTGACCATACCCCCCTACATAAACCACAGGTCTATATCATTTGGAGTGTTTCTTACCACAAGTGTTCACAAATGGCGCTACCTGGGGGGGTTTGGGAGGTCACTGTCTAATGTGGAGTATTTGGTCCATTTGTGTCACAATGGTCAACATCACTGGGGGCCCTGCAGAGGACATTCAGAAAAGTGCTTTTCAGCACAGTAGCTCTTTTCTACTCCAGGCAAATTTAAGGTAAAGATCACTGTGTTTTCAGATACGATTTTACACAACCCATTCACAAGATTCCAGCTGATGCTATCAAAAAGGTCTAGGATCACAAACCTGGCTTCAACCTGTGGTCTGATGACAGAACTAGTTGATGTGCTACTGCACGCTTTGGATTCAAAACTTTTTTTATAAAAAATTTGCTGGTTTATGGCTTACTTGTCACTTCACAATTGAGCAAAGGATGTCTGCATAATTTTATGTTTGCTGGACCTCTTATTGTAGTTAAGATGAAAGGTGGAAAAGAGAAGGGTAATAGCAAAATTTGTCCCCAAACTTTATTACCCTTAGGTTAGGAAAGTCTTGTATGTGTGTTATGTATAACTCGGTTGCCAGTTTGGGTCATTCCTCCAGCATGCCACCTGTTTTGGGTGTGTGTGTGTGTGTGTGTGTGTGTGTGTGTGTGTGTTGGGGGTTATAAAATATGATGGTGTCACGTTTGTTAGCATGTGTGTAGAACATACAGCATCTACTGCCCTGTGTATGTATAATGAAAAGATCTGTAGTCACATACATACATTCTAAATTTTCAAAATAGTAATAAGCATTTTTAATGAACTTGATTACACAAAAAGCTCACTTAAGGTGAGAAGTACCCGTGTGGCAGATTGCACATCTGTGGCTTGAAAACTAAAGTTGTCCATAAAGAACAAATGAACAGAAAGAGACTGCTTCACATATGAAGATTGATTTAATGTTTTGAAAAGCATTGAATTGTTTTGCTGTAAAATTTTAGGGCAGCATATTTATGGTAGAAGTAAAGTGACGAGCCGTTTTGACCATAAGGAATTTATAGGTGAAGAGCACATTGCAGACATTTTTTCATCAGGTTTGAAAGGAAAGTTGCATTCCAGCTGAATCCGCAGGATTGACTAAAAGGTTGAGAGGTAGAGCTCAGCGGTCCCTTTACACTCTACCCCCTCCCATACCACAGAAGTGTCTTTTCCTTAACATTAATATCTGGCACCCAAGTTGCTACTGTATAGCGTGTCAGTTTCCCACCTTAGTGTCTCACTCAGTGAATTGCATGCAGCTGCTGTTTATGCCCTAATTCTACTGGTAGATTATTGTTCTCATCATCGCCACCACCCGTACTAATGTTGTCTAGCAACAAAACTCTGTACACCCTCAGTTTTTCTGACGTGCCATTGCCCAGTGCCCCTGTCACCTATGTGTCCTTCAGCCTTTGTCCCAGTACAGGTGGTCTTCCATTTGTGTTCCATTGACCTTATTATATTCTTGTCCAGCTCTGTTACTTACAGAGCTTTTCCTTTGTGATTCCGTTCAAGTTACTTTGAATTTACATTGGCCAGCAAGTGGGTGGTGCTGAAATGAAAACGTGAAAGAACATAGATTTATAAATGTAAGTGGAATTATACAACTGCACTGTATTTATATTATTATGGCTTATTAGCTTTGTTTAATCATGAATACAGTGTAAAATGAGTGAATGTATAACAGCATTATCATGGAACGTCGCATTCCTGAATAAGAGTTTATACAGTACATCCTTATGGTTTACATGATACACTGTAAGGGGATTAGCGACTTACAAAGAGGTTTTAGAAACGGACACCCATTAAAGACAAGGGCCAGTAGACACTGGCTGCTCTTGTCAGTTGTGTCAGGATGTTGCTGTGGTCCTTCTGCTTGTTTCAGTAGGCTTTGTTTTAGTTACCCCTACTGGAACTATTCAGTACTGGATGTTGGCTTAAAAGAATAAAATTACTCCATATGGGGGTGGTGTTGTGGTTAGACCAGCTTCCTTGCATTCACAGTACCTAGGTTTGGAACCCACCTCCTGCTGTGCTATTCTTGACCAGATTACTTGTCCTGAATTGCTCCAGTTAGATTACCCGGCTGGATAAATGGGTAGACAATTGTAAATAACTTAACACATCAGCTGAATGAATAAATACTGATTGATTTGTGGGTCTGTGGTGCCCTCTGCTGGCATCCTGGCCGATTGCCTGCCTACTTTGCAAAAGTATTAAAGCCACTTGAAAATTATCAACATTGCCTGGGTTGCAAATTATGCTTACATTTTTCCAGTCAGTGTTTTTATTGTGATTTCATGCTGTAACACTAAACTGTCAGGGCCAAAATGACTAATTTGTTTGTGGATATTTTAAAGAAAATGAAAAATGAAATATGCTGTTTGCATAAGTATTCAAACCCCACAAATTAATATTTGGTAGTCATCTTTTGCTGCAATAACAGCTTTAAGTCTTTTGGGGTGCCAGATTTGCACACAAATGGGGAAAAAATAGCTCCAAGTTGGTGTGGAAATCTGCAACAGTTTGTTCAGCAGGGTATTATGATTCGCTAGATGATGCTTGTGAACCACAATTTTGAAGTACTGTCACCAATTTTCAGATGATTGACTGGGCCAAGTTTGACTGGGCCAGTGTAGGACTTTTATCTTTTCTTTTTTACTTCATACAGTAGCAGTGAAAAGATGGTGGACAGGGTGTGAGGGGAGAAGTGTTGTATAGCATTTAAGTCTACAGCCTGCAAAACCATTTCCTGTTTAAGGATCAGACTGGCAGCCAAATGTGGTTCAGCAGGTGTCATTTATTTTAACAATTGTACTTGATCTGCCGAACTAAAATGCTACACAAATATTATTTGTCTAATTCTCATCCAGACAGATGTAGTCCCATTTGTCTGTATTTTCTAAATATCTGTATCGGTATTGGACATCAGCGCGGGCCAGTAGATATATACAAATGACTGAATATCAGCGTTGGCAGCATAGAATTCTGATATTATGCATTTCTAGTTAGTTATTTATTATAATTGAGTTTCAGAGAAACATTTAAGGGTGAACCAGTTATTAAAATGAGATGTTTAGATTTGTTGGACAATCTTGGAAAGAAAGAGCGGGCTTTTCTGTTGAGATGGATGAACTTGTATACTTTGACACAACTTGTTTTCTTGTCCTGCCAGCCAAAATTGCTGCATATGCGGTTAAAAACAGATTTATATGTGTGCACATGCGTTCTTCATTATGTATGTATTTAATGTCCCAGAAGGAACCCCTGATGCGGTAAGAACTGGACAGTGGACAGAGTGTGCGAGTCTTTAAACTGAGATGTAGTTTTTCTTTGGCTATGGTCACCAGACAGCTGCACTGAGCGTCATGGACAAGCCACACTCGGCCCTGAGGAAAACTTCGCACTTCATACGGAAGCAGGTACAAGACGCCACCCCTAACAATTCTGAACAGTTAGCGTGTAAATGTAGTCGGGGGCTGTGATATGAACTTAAAATAAGGGTCCCTTAAGAAAAAGGTTTGGCAACTATTGATTTAGAGCATAAGCTTTACAACTAGAGTGTTGTGTTCCTGCATTAACCAGATTAGGAGGAGGAGTAAGAATACAGAAAAAGTGTGTCTGTGCATGTGTCCGCACGTGCGCTGTTATAACTGTGAGACCACTCCTTTCACTTGTCTGGATGCAATGGAAGGTGGAGGATTTTGGGACTGAACTTCAGAGGACTTCGACCAGGGAGCAGGGCTGCCAGACAGAGGAGAATCACCATGCCAACTTTGAGGCAGACACACCTGCTGCCTTGGGCCCCGCCCCAATGCCTCCAGGTACGTGACAGGCTTGACTTTCCACAAAACGGAAAGAGAAAGACTCTTGATGTAGAAATGAATGTGAAAATTATAGTACGGCATGAGAATGGTAATATTATGTTTTATAATTACAGTACAGTATTTCTATTATTCTGTATCAATATTATTTTAACATGAATAATTTGTCAAGTTAGTGAAAGAATATATCAAAGTCCTACTGTACAGCATAGCATTTACTGCATGTTAATTGTTAATATACCCTTATGGTTCATTTATTACAAGTGGATTTTCAACGTATGATGGGATTCGTGGAACGGAATCAGGATGTCCATATTTTTTCCTTGAAGTAGATACAGTAACTGCTGGTGTGTCAGATTCTTACCTCATCGTTTGGCCTGCTGTACCAGCTTCCAGGTGTTTATGAGGCTGGATGCCTGTGGTGCCCTCCCCAGGTTTGCTGGGAGCAGTAGTTGCGGTGTGAGCTGTTACAATGGACCGTCCCCAAGGCTGATTGCTGGGTGTTGTCACCGGAAGTAGGCTGTGATGCTTCTACTGTTTACCCCTTACACTGATATACCTGTACATTTGGCCAGGTTTTTACTTGGATAACTGCCTAGTACACCTTGGTCAGAGCTACTATGGGGAAAGAGGGTTTAAAACCTGGGTCCTTTCAGTGGAGCCCTGAACTGCCGTAACCACTGTGTGACCTGCTGCTGTTCATGTTGGCATCTAAAAGTAATCCAAAGTAGGGCACTGAATAACCTTTTTTGTGCTGGCTGAGCTCTTATGTTCTTCCATCTTATTTTGATGAATCACCAAGGAAGGAGAAACTGTGTGTTTTTGAACAGCATCACGTTAGAGGCGCCTGAGGAACAGACACTTGAATGAATCCGTCAAATTGACCTTAAGTTAACAAGCTCGTTTCGGTGTTTTGCCACTGTGGAGGTTAACACATGGGAGTGAACCCTGAAGTACATCTGCAATGACACAAATGTTTTTTGGACCCATTGTACCTTTGTGTGTGTGTGTGTGTGTGTGTGTGTGTGTGTGTGTGTGTGTGTGTGTGTGTGTGTGTATTTAAATGAATTTATGTGATACTTTTCTTCAGTGCAGTTTAGTGTCAAGCCACAGACTCTGATTTAGCTGTTTTTACAGCTGGGTTATTCCTCTGTATCAGTTCATGGACAGTCAGTAGTATGACAGCAATGGTAGGATTGAAATGAGGGCCCTTTGAGTGCAAGGGGGCTACTGTAACCAGTGCACCACCTGTTTGAGAGGGGGAGGACCCCCCAGAGGACCTGTTCTGACTTGTGGAGGTTTCAAACCTACACCTGTAATTGGAAAAGAAGAATACTTACAAGTTTCCAGCATTATACAGGAGAGAAACATTTCATGGAAAGTCTTTTACAAATAACAATTACTTTATTTGATTAGATAAAAATCAACATTTCAACTGCTTAAGCGGCACATTTACAGGACACAAAAATATAATCTAAAGCATAAACTAAACCTGTTTGTCCATTAAAGGCCATGTTAATGGCACTTGAGGTTTAAAGACAACATATTTGCTGAAATCCAATAAATAACCAAAAATATATTTAAATTTGTTTTGCAAGATGCAATAAAAAACCAAGGCATAATGAACTAAAATAACTCTAAACAAGTAAATCACCATTGTGAAGTGCAAAAGGAATCATCTTGAATTATCATTTGTACTGTTTGCTGTTCCATCATTTTGATGTATGTATGTTTATATGTATGTATGTATTTGTGTGTGTGTGTATGTATGTATGTATACATACACACACTGTACACAAATTTGATTTGAGTGTCTTAAGTTACTCAAGGAAATGTTTCAGCCCTAGTTTTTTCTCTTACCTCTAAATTGTTGACTCATTGTTATAGAAAGGTGAACAAAAACTTTTGCAAGAAGACCCCTTACAAATGTGGTAAACGAACATGCTGGATTTGTGGCTACACCTCATGCAAGGCCAGATCCACAAACACAAATGGGGGAGCACATTCTGCCAGTTTCAAATGGTAGGTGATGTGAATGAGTAAGAGAGATGCTTTTTTTTGCCTGCATGTGTGTGTACAGTGTGAGGTCCATGGCAGTATGTGTTCAGTGTTCCAGGGCAGCCGCACACATCAACTTATGGGCTGCTTGCTTTCACAGGCAGCTGCAGTGGGACTTTCGGCTTCTGTGCCATTTCCCAGCATGCGTTGAACTGCAGGAAATGGGTAGAAGGGGTGCTGTTAAATCACTTCCTGTGGCCACGTCACATATGTAACTGCACCGTAAGCAGCATGCCTGGGAACATGAAACACGCATTCAAACACACAGCTGACTCCTGCGGCAGTAGCCGCCTGCGTCTTATTGTGTTTTGTGTTTATAGTTTTGCTTTTTGCTTTTTTCTCCAACTGCCTTTTCTCCAGGAAACAACTGTGCTGCTTTCCTGCTCAAAATGAAACACTGGCCTTCATTCTGCTTGCAGAAGCACATGAAAAGAGCACCCAGCGTGTGGCATTGCTGCCCCACTAACATTTTCATGTTTTTTATTAATCAGTGATCACATTATTTGTATTTGTACATGTTGGACCTCCATAGGCAGTAAAGAGTCTGCATCCTGTCTAGAGATACACAGTATGAGAATTCTAGCCTGATGCCAATATCCAATAATGTGTATGTATCTATTGGCCAATGCAGATACTGATACAAACATTTATAAAACACAGAAAAATGGGAGTAGATCTCTCTGGATGAAAGTTAAAGAAAAATGTAACATCTCTTTGTCTCACATTTCACTTTTAAGATCCGGTCTTCTAAATATGTAAGACTTCACAAGGACATGCTTACCATTAAAAACACAAAGAATGTAACTGATATTCTATGGCACACATGGTTGGAGATGCATGTCTCCCTAAAAAATCTGAGATGCGGAATTTTTATGTAGCAGATGACCAGCAGGTAGCGCCAGGTGTCTTTCTGTGGGTTCACTTGTAGGTTGCTTGATGTGGGCTTAAATCTGAGTCCGTCTCTGGAATTTGCATCTTCTCTTGTGGGGATTTTCTTCTACAGGCTAATGGCATGTTTTAGGCTGGTTGGTGACTCTAAATTGCTCCGTGAGTGAGTGAGTGAGTGAGTGAGTGAGTGAGTGAGTGAGAGAGAGAGAGATAGGATGAGTGAATGAAGTGTAGTCGCCCTATGATGGTTTGGTTGCTTATCCACAGTGAGCAACAATGAAGGAACATAGAAATTATTGTTTACGCTCATCGTTCATTAATGCTCAGCTTAGTTAAGAGCACAGTAAAGTCAGGCTGTCTGTTAACTAAGGTCATATCAGCAGTCAAGGGGAATCGGTGTTTAGTGTCGGAAACAATAGAGAAGTTTGCAAAGGCACCTGATGACATCGTGCTGTACTGTCAGGAAAATCTTAAGTCAGGAAGCAGTATATTTCCTGATGCTGCGTGGCCTGTCCCTGCGGACATGTGACTTGTGATTCTGTCATGAACCCCGCAGACCAGTATGAATATGGGTGGAACTTTTTCAAGGTCTCATTTTTGTGTATTTGACACAGCAGGTTGGAGAAGGTGAGCAGAGATTACTTTGATCCTCCATGACTAGAGCAAATAAATGCACATGAAGGGAAGGATTGTCTTTGCAGTGATAACCAGTGGCACATGTGGTTACTGGTGGCTGCAGATCACAGTGATGCCCCACAAGCTATCTGACTGCATCCAGTGTCAGCTTTTATATTGCTATTCAGCCAGGAGTCATTTCACAAGTTATACAAAAGCCTCCACCATTTTGGAACCCTGGCTTCGTATGACAGAATGATATGCTATCAGACTGCTGTGAGGTGCATCCAACAGTGCTGTCTCTACTTTTTTTCAAATGGGCAGTAATACCATGCTTAGCACTTATAGGATGCATTCCTAGAAAGTGGAGCACTAACGGAAACAACAGTAAACGGGTTCATTGTAACATCTTATTACTTAGTTGAAAATACAAATACAGTAGAAAATAATGAACTTTCATTCACACTTCTCTCACCGGAAGCACAAATAGTTATCGGCCTCCTTGGTGTGTGTTCTGTTACGGTAACGGCAATAGGTGTCCATAGCAAGTTGCTCCTTGCCAACGTGTCCTCGTCCCCACGAGCATCATCCCTATCCAATGAAGCACACACAAACATGAATTTCAGTTGCCTGAAAACTTTGAGATTAAATGAAAATTTAAACAGGTGAAAGAAAGGTGCCAGAAATGTGCCACAGCGCTACAGAGATGTGCGACGCTGAGTGCACTGTTCGCATGAGCATTATGTCTAAATGGGGCTAAATGGGGCAGCTGAATATTACTGTACTTCAATTGTGAGGCTCCGGTCTTTGCATCAGTTAAAAACAAAAGTCAAGGAAATTAGTCATCTACTGTTGAAGTTCCCTCTGTGAATATGTTGAGGATGAAAGTGTTTAATGTTCTTATCCTAGAAAATTATTTAATCTGCATGAGTATTGAAAACTGAAATATTAAACTAAAATCGATAATGTTTGCCGCCTCTTCTGAATACAGTGTTACATAATCATACCGGTGAGGTATTGCAACCTTTTGCAGGGCTCCACTCTAATTTTTTTGTGCCTAGTTGTTTGCAGGACACATGATACATTTTACTTGTCGTATCAGATTTTGTACGTATCCAATTTTAAAACATATCAGAAACAAATTAGTAAATGTCTGTGTTTGAAATACCCTTCAATGAGCAGGAACTCAAAATAAACATTAATTGTTCACAGTTTTATCAGTTCAAAGTTTATCAGTTACACATTTTGGTTGGAATACAGTTTTAATCCAAATACAAATATTCAAGCAACACAGTAACATAGAGGGTATGTAGTACTGCTGATGTTGTTTCCTTCATAGAAAGAGCCTGAAGAGCAACTATTTATATATTGTATATTATTATTTATCTATTATAGGTACTATTTTCCTCTTGGGCAAACCTGACTCATTCAGTTTTTGTATAAAACTTCTTAATATTGTACTTTAGTTTACAAAGCACCTGTCCATCGTACAAATGTCAGAATGATACAAATTATTTATGCAGATCTTCTGTGTACAGTCAGACAGCCATGACTGTCTTTTGACCTTTGTCTTCATTTTCTGTTTCTGTCCCTATGTTGCTGTAACCCAGTTCTGTTTGTAAAATGTAAAAAAGTTTAGTGCTTATTATGGAAAGTTGCTGTTTTGTGTTCCTCCAGTGTGTGCTATAGAGCCAGGGGATCCTCCTGTACTGCAGCGGCCACTCCACACATCCAAGTCTGGAATACAGCAAATAATTGAGTGTTTCCGCTCAGGTATGGAGCCATTTGTGTGCCTGTTTTGCCTGTCTTTGCCGGCCGTGCACCAGGTCCTTCATTTTGGTGTCTTTTTGTGTCCACTGCACAGGCACAGCCCAACTGAAGCACATTCTGCTGAAAGAGGTGGACACTATTTTCGAGTGTAAGCTATGTCGCAGCCTGTTCCGCAGCCTCCCAAACCTCATCGCTCACAAGGAGTTCTACTGCTTCCCTAGCCGGCACCGGATCAATGGTCAGTCCAGCTGCTTCCTCTTGCCTTCTCTTTGCTCTCTCTTTGTGGACTGCGCTGTTCAGTGCTGGACTGCTGTTGGCTTCTGTTCCTGGCAGAAACACCTCCGGAGGACAGCCAGAGCCAAGCCTTAAAGGACCTGCTGGCAGCCATTTACCCTAGAAAGGACGGCCCTGAGTATGTGGTGAGGCTGGAGCCCATCGAGAGCAACCAGAACGCCGTCTTCCAGTTCCTGACCACGGAGGAGGAGCAGCTGCCCCAGGTGGAACCTGAGACCATTTCTTTGTCAGAACCAGAAGTCACCAAGGATGGTCCTGGTGAGTGCCCAGAAACAGCCATGACAGCTGAGCCTGCAGGCCAGCACGACCCTCCGAGCGAGCAGGAGGCCGACTCCGTGCACAAGGAGCCTGAAGCAATGCCACCAAAGGAGAAAGAAGAGCAGGAAGTAAAACGAGAGGAAGGAGAGGAGCATAAGGATGAAGAGGAGGAGGAGGGCACCAGAAGCTGGAGAGACGATGTGACCATCTCCTGCTGTCTGTGTGGGAAAGACTTCAACTCACGAAGGGGAGTGCGCCGGCATTGCCGTAAGATGCACAAGGCCAAGTTGGAAGAGTTGAGGAAGTTCACGGACACACGCACAGTGCCTATCAGCCTGCTCTCCATGGTGAAGGACCGCTCAAGTTGCCCTCCGCCGGTGCCTGGGCGGAGCTGCCCTGTGTGCCAGAAGACGTTCGCCACCAAGGCTAATGTACGGCGCCACTTTGACGAGGTGCACCGTGGCCTCCGGCGTGACTACATCACACCCGACATTGCGACGAAGCCTGGCCAGCCACTCTCTCTGGAACCTGTGGCCTCTGCCCGCCTCCGCAAGCAAAAGACCAAGATGGAGTACAACCTGTCAGCCTGCACATGTTTGCTTTGCAAGAGGAAGTACAGCTCCCAGATGATGCTGAAGAGGCACCTGCACATTGTCCACAAGATCGACACTGTGGAGAATGGTACAGAGCCCAAGCGTCCCGCTGTTGCCGTCAAAGGCAAGGCTGAAGCATGGGCCATGTCAAAAAGTGAAGCCAAAGGTGTGCCGGTAGCATCCTTCCCTCCCAGTGAGGAGGAGCTTAAGAGCATGAGTAAGGCCAGGCTGCGGAAGCTCAAGCTCTCCATGGGGTTTGACTTCAAGCAGCTCTACTGCAAACTGTGCAAGCGCCAGTTCACCACAAGGCAGAACCTCACCAAGCACATGGACTTGCACATGGATGGCAGTGAAATCTATATCAAGTTCTACCGCTGCCCATTGTGTAGCTACGAGTCCCGACGCAAGCGCGATGTGCTCCGTCACATGAGTGTTGTGCACAAGAAATCTTCACGCTACCTAGACAAGATCCTGCCCTCCTTGGAAAGCAGGGCTGTGAAGAAGCCAGTGGAACTCGTCCTCAACAACCCTTTCAGGAAGGGCCTACAGAAGGATGTCAATGGCCAACAGGAGCCTCCCCCTGGGCCTTCGAGCACTCAGCAACATGATCCTGCCGTTGGACCAGTCACTCGCCAGCAGGATGCCCCAGAGACGGGTAGCTCTGTCTTGAAGGTCTCCAATAACTTTGTCCTCCACACGTGTGATGTCTGTGGACGAGCCTTTGGCAAGAAGGTATACCTCGAGTCTCACAGACGAACTCACAAGTCGAGCAGCATGGTAAAATCGGCTGTGGAGGGCCAAAAAAAGGGCCGCAGCACACGCTCAAAAGTGTTCCTCTGGTAAGTGTGCATAAGAAAGTCCCAAAGTGTGATGCTACAGATGGTAAACTAATGCTGGTGAGTTTGGTAAACTGCAGGGCTTGACATTAATAGCTGCCCAACTGTCTAGTACCCATAACATTGTTATATTTTTGTGTCTGATCGTGTACACTTATCCTGATAAATTAAGCTAAAACTGTAAGAGATTCAATGCAAAATGACAACTGCCATCAAAACAGGGGACTGTCCTGTTTTTTGCGTACGCTTCATGCTCTTTGACTGGCAGCTCAACTCCTCCCACAACCAGCATTTATGATCATTCTTCCAGTTTACTAAAGGGAAGGAATTGAACTAAAAGGGAACCAAAAAGTGACACAGTAAACCTCATCGATTGTGGGGTAAGTGGTGCCCAAAAATTAATTTGCGTAAAATACAGGATTGCCTTATTTTGAGCTATTTCTGAATATTTTTTAGTCATTCTTCCAGTTACTGTGTGGGGGGGATGTTTTCTATTAGACACCCAAGAAATAAGACTGATGATTACAAATTAAACATGCACATTACAGATATTATAAGCGCTAATACTAATAACATAATAATACTATAATGATCTGGTTTGACCATGCTGACATTATGAAAAGAGGCCTCAGGAGACTGTGGGACACGACAGGATAGAGCTACCTAAACCCGCTCTAACACTGAGGATCAGTGGTCCCCCTGTAACTCCCCATAACATTGAGTCAAAAATTGCAGCAGCAGTGCATTATGGGAGAGCCACAGCTCCCCAGTAGTAATATTATTAATGGAAACTTTTAACCAAACGTCCTTTATCTTCAGCAAATCCTGTGCAGTATATCTGTCCGCATCAGAAGTAGATGTTGGTGATTGAAAAGGGAGCAGGAGGATATGGGCCATTTGCCAGTCACATTGGGTATGTTATTGTGGGGATTTTCTGTACTTGCAAACAAACACCAATAAAAAGGGAACACAGGTATGTGCGGACACACTGACTTGTGAGCATTGGTCTGAAGACCGTGGAGAAACAGAATTTGTGCAAATGAGACAATGAATTATATTGGCCAGCAGAGGGCGATAAAATTACAAAAAGGAAAAACGGGTGGAACAAGAATATTTTAACCCGATATAGATACTTTTTTTGTCTTTCTAAACTGTTCCAGGTACAAAAAAAATAGCTAGAGGTAGGTTACTGCGATGAAAGACTATGCTGCTGCTGTTTCCCAGTGACATTTGGCCAGAGTTGCTCATTGTCTCTTTGCCGGAGCTCAGCTGCTAAAAGGGTCCCGTTGACAGGAACTGGAAGTGAATGATGGTATTAAGGAGAATGCGGGGTGCCTTCACCACAGTATAAGATGAAGTATGGATCCATGGCCAGGTCCAGGAAACAAGATCATTTCTTTTGGGCATTTAGCTGTAAAAATTGGCCCTGTTGGAGGGAAGAGTCTGGGGGGTTCACGATGGGCTTCTTGAGGTTCAGAAATGTTTTACGTAAGTAGAAAAAACTCTGTTGGAGGCATCATTATCACACGTGAATGGGCTGTGACCTCATCTGTGGCAGATCCTGTAGCTGTGGCAGCAGGTGTTTTGCAGTGAAATCAAAGTGTTTTCTCTGAAGACGTTGAATTGCGTGTGGAAACTGAAAGAAAATAAAACTGGACAAAATAAAGTGTTTTTATTTCAGGTGTTTTCTGTGAATGTTGAATTGAAACTAACTGCTGATCATGTTCCCTGACCTCCCACAGAGCTCGCGTTGCACATGCAATGAACTCAGAAACAGCAAGAGGGCATCTCTGGGGACAATGCCAGACAAAATGCAGGACTTGAGGACTGTTTAGGACAAAGAGGACTTAGAAAGGTGGTGCTGTCCCATGCTGAAGCAGATGGACCACAGAACTAATGTCCTTGCCTGCTTTCCGCATTTTGCTTCTGTCCATTTGGAGTCACTTCACTGCAAGCCCTGGATTGTGATATCAGCTATTAATGTGTTCGTGAAGGGAATGATGGGAGATGCATCACGCACCCATGTAGCATAAGCTGAAGTACAGTAGAGTTTCTGTGACGCTTTGACTGTGTGCTGTGTGTGTCGACATGTGAGACTTTGATGAGCGCCCCCCTCTGTGTTTGTCAGGGCTTGCGTTTGTTACCAAAGGCCCCTCCCTGAGACTGATTCGTTGAACCCCGGGTGGAGCAGTGGCCCTGCAGACCAAACACGAGGCTGTGGTTTCAGCAAATGTGCCACACGATGCGTCACTTGCACTCTTGTTCTCGTGCTCATCTCCCAGCACTCCTCACAAGCCAGTGTTCATTGCAGAAGGTTCCAGAGAAAAGTATGAAGCTGGCAGCAAGCAGCACTGGCTGTAAACAGAGTGTGTCCTGAAGAGGATTTGGGTTGTTTACATATACAAATGTATGGATTTTTTTAAATGGAATTATACTGGAATTGAGCTTCTTACGGATATGTTAACCCGGCCAGATGTGGTCAGAATGAAGTCTATTTATGAGAAGGACTAAGAGGACTGAGTTAATTTCATAACCTGGTTTCAACTGTATACACTTATGCCTTCAGATTGTGTTTCATAATTGAGCTGCAAGTTATTTTTGTTAAATGTCAGCTTAAACTTAAGTGTTAAAGAAACATGAGTTGTGCACTTTCCCCCACCATAATTTGAATGAACTTTAATAAAACAACTTTTTAATGTAAGATGGGGAGTTTAGCCTTAAGTGGTGTGTGAGAAACTGGACTGGAGAGAATCCTGAAGCTGTGCAGCCCTTTATTGGCTGCTTGTTTGTTATTCTCAAACTCCCATTTCCTCCTTTGTGTTTTATTTGTTTGTGTTTTAAATTTCTTGAAAACAAACAATGTAAGTGCTACTGCAGACCCTGTGAAATGTGACGGTTGACATATTTGGTGTAACCTTGCCATCCAGTTGATACACCACCATATCTCCTTCTACACAATTTTAGTAGTTTTAATTTCCTTTAACAATGATGTGACCCTGTCTCCATGGTGAGATATATATATATTTGTGTGTGCTGCAGCACCACCACCATGTGGCTACGTCCCTCCTTCAGTCTCTAGAATTGGGGATCACATATTTTTATTTCCCCCCAGTAAAACAGTGTCATTCACTGGTAGCTGAGTCACTAGTCTAGTCTTCCCGTTGCTTTGTACTAAACCAGTGCAGCTAATGGGCTGGGAGAAGTAGGTAGTTGCTGCTCTTTATTGTTTAGATGAATGTGTCCGTTGTGGGATGCTGGAAAAATACACTGTATTTCAATAATAAAGTGAAGTTACGCCTGTCACCTGCAACTCGTCCTGCTGGGGGTGCTGGCACTGGAACGGTCATTGGCAAAAGGTTAAACTGCACAATCTTCTAAGGTGGAGTGCAAGACTTCTTTTACATGTCATCATTCATTTGTATCTCCAGACATGTTAAGTACATGAAGTTAATGCCGTAATTAGACACAATGGCTATGATTGCACTTGCCAGGTGGCTCTTTATAAGGACACAGTTTAATGAAATTGTATTTTATGAATATGCTGTGGTTCAATGTCTAATTTGATGTGTCTAATAAGAGTCTGTAACCTGATTTCATGCTGTTTCTCCGTCACTACACAATAGCAGTGGCTGCTCTAACTTGTATTTTGAGACATTAAATCTAGGCAAAGATGTTTCATCCGTCTGTTCCTGCTGATTCCCATTTTTCTATGTTGCATTAAACTAACTTTGCTCTTGTTATGTTGCTTCTGACCAGATGTTTGGCTTTGTTTAGGGAATCGAGACCTGCATGGTCAACACTTGGTGTTCTGCTCATGGACACTCAGAGTAGATGCTGCTTCTTGTTTTGCCTCACCTCTTTTTTATATGGAAATAATCTAGGACCACAAATAACATTCTTTCACATGTAAATCAAGCACCAATGTTTTTTTTAATCTATTAACTTATCATTATTCATTAATTCATTAGCAACTTAGAATGACAAGGTTTGTAAACAATGGCTCTTTGGTGTGTTACATTTAAGGATGTTTAGATCGGAACAAAAGTTTTTATTTTCATTCGTGTTAAATTGGTTTTAATATTGACTGTGGCCCAAAGTTGAAACAGTAGACAAAGTACTGTTGTTTATTAAAAAGTACAAGTGGTTTTTTTAATTATATCACCTCAAAGATTTTTACTGAATCTAAATTTTAAATAAATTGTCATGACCCATGGGAGTAGTACCTGTCCCTCCTGGTACCTTGTCTTCCCATCTCTGCAAGGCCTCCAGTCCCAGCATCTCTATATCCAGGTGTCCCCATGTCCTCACTAAGTCACCAGTGCCCCCCACAAGCCTGCACCACACCCCTCCAGCATGTTCATGACACCTCAAATTTTTTACTGTAACTTATAAAAAAGTTGAATTACAAGCTGCATGCTGATGATTTCAGCTGGGTGACAAAGATGAAAAGCGTTGTGGAGATGACTTTTTTTGTTAGCAATTTGAAATTAGTTTTTTTTTTTACTAAAAAAGTATTACAATATATTTTTATTTATTACAGCTTTATAGAGGTTTTTATATAACTTAACAGTGAGTATTTCAGAACTCTTGAAATGTCAGTGGCTGTGGCAAGCTTCTCTTACATTGATTTACACACACACACACACACACATATATATGTGTGTGTATGTATGACTGGGCATTCTTACTGTGTAGTTTCAGGGAGGAACAGAATTCAAATGTGGCTCTTTCAGGTGCAAGGCATGGACTCTAACCACTGTGTCACCTACCTACCCTTGGATTATTACTATTATTTTTATTAGTACTAGTAGTAGTATTAGTCTAACTAACGCCTTGTTTAAAATGACCGCCTTATACAGCAGGGTTTTTTTGCCCTTGTTAGTTCACTACAGCAGGAGTGGGATCTGAAAAAAAAAACACCCTTCTTACTGCAAGACATCAGCAGCCAACACAACACGTGCGTCCCTCCCGCGTTTAAAGAAGTTCATGGGGTTAACAGCCGGATCCGGAGGATGTGAACACGCGGCGACGTGCTGGGTGCTGGTGACGTCACTGCGCATCGGCCCATCGCGTGTTCTAACAGACCGCACCCTTCGGTCCCAGCGCGCGACGCCGCGCTGCACAAGCCTTCAGGCTACACTAGATGGCGCAGCTCTGCCGCTTTCCGACGCGCGCTCGGTGCGCGCGCTGCCGTGTCTTGCGCAGCACATACACACTCCCCCCACGAAGTGTTCGTGACCGAGAAGTTACACACAAATACTGTACGCGTGGTGGCGCTTATAACGTTATACCCTTTAAGCGGCGGATGGGCTGCTGCTGGGCATTTTGCTTAAATAAATGTAATTTAGACGGGATTTCCATTTGTTAACGCACACGACAGAGTGCAAGGTGGTCAGTTCTTACGTTAACAGCTGAAATGAGAGAGTGTTGAGCGTCACCGTTTCGGAAACGTGCGCGAACTTATCGGGTGCCAATTCCGCAGGGACACTCCGCCAAAGTCCTTCTGCTTTGTTTTCCTGTGTTTCGTGGGACACTGTTACTGAGGCGCTGTAGAGCGACGAGTCCAGCGGGACTACCCGGTACTCACTATTCAGTGTACTCGCTACTCGGTACTCAGTGATTCAGCGCTTCACTGGTCGCGCGCTGTCCCTTTCAGCACCGGCGGACTGACGGACGGACTCTGGCGGCGCGCGCAGCCAGGTAGAGTCCCGCAGGACTGCGGCTCCTTTTCGCACCCGCTGGTTCCGGCGTGACGGCGCGGCTGTCAGTGACTGGCTGACGGTGTGTTGTGCTCCAGGTGAGTGTGTACCTGGCCGTGTGTCCAGGTGCCGCTGGACACCAAGTTCCATCACAGGTAAGCCGCGCACGCGCTGCCGCAACTCCGGCGTCGATCCGTACAGTTAATACTGTAATAATAACCTGTGTAACTGTAAGCTGTTTAAATATAAGAAAATACCATGAAGCTCTTTTTTGGGGCAAGACCGTGTTTCAGGTAAAGTACCACTTGTGAGCGCACATTTTTGCACGAGCCCGTTATGTTTGCCTTACATTTTTAACTGAAAAAAAGATTTAAAGCTTTCTCGCGACCAGACCTTAGAGTGCAGCCATTCAAACTGAGGATGCGCAGTATCGCTGATGATGTCTCTTTGCCCCAAAAATGGTTTCTTTTCAGCAATAACCACAATGTCTCGCGGCTGCGCAGAATTTGAATTATGAAGTTATGCCACCCTGTGTTGGGCGGCACCTGCCTTTTTTTTCATCGATGTGTCACCGGGGGTATTTCCACACATCTGTCAGTAAACCCGACCCCCATAAACTGCACAATACAGATGTGTATTAAATGAAAATCCATAATCCGTTATTATAAACGTAGCACCACGTGCGACACGTAGCGCAATGTTGGGGTGCGGGGGGGTGGGAGCAGTTACACCTCGGACCGAATGATAGCTGGAACAGCTCGACACATCGTAAGCGTATAAATAAAAAAGAGGACCCCCCCCCCCTCCCCACCGCCGAGATAACCGTCTTCTGCTCTAAAAAGTCACAAAAATAGATTTTTTTGTTCTTTTTTAAATTATTATTTTCAAAGAAACGTTTGACGACAGTTTAAATATCGCGCGGCTTAAGGCATGAGGAGCGGTCAGTTAGATCCATGGGCGGTTCGTGAAGTGAAGACGGAAGCGCGGAGAAAAGCCGCTCGGGCCCCAGGTGCGCGCCAGGTGTATCCCGCAGTGATGCGCTGCTCTGCACCTGCTGGCGCAGCTGTGGTCAGCCACCACGGAGGTCTCGATGTTTGGAGGCGGCAGCGCCCAGTAGCTTTTCCTAGCACCGTTACACCGTTACCAGATAGCCTGGGGTAGCCGGGTACCGAACGGTGTAAATGTGGTGAAGTATTACCCGTGGGAAACATGTTCTTATCATTTCCACATATCCTGTATAGGATATGATAATCTAATATATACACATCAGGGCATATGATCTAACTTAAGCAAAGTGTCGTACAAAAATAAATAGCAACGATAACATATTACGAATAAAAATAGGTAAGCCAGTATGACGAGGAGACGAACTGCGCCTGAGTAAAACTGTACCTGTGTAACTGGCTGGAAGCACCAGCTACAGCCCCATGTCAGTGGTGTGTGTGTGTGTGTGTGTGTGTGTGTCTGTGTGTGTGCGCGTGCGTGCACGTGTGTGTGTGCGTGTGTGAGCGTGTGCTGGAAGAGCAGGTGGTCTTCTCATCTGGACACGCAAACACACATCTCTGTGTAGTTGCCTGTTGCTGCCTGAGTATGAATCAACACTTGACTGCTAACACACAAACGCTGCCTGGTTATGTGGCTGGACACAACATTCCTCGTGTCATTTTTACTGCGTTACGTGTCAAAAGGGCCCCTTCGTTGGAAAGCCGTTTATTTGTTTGGTTCCACCCATTTAATCAATTTTGGTTCCAGTGTTTTCCGAAGTGTTTGCCAGCAGAATGTATAATTGTCACCTGTGATATCACTTCCCTTCCTGACTCCCAAGTGTGGTGTGTGAGGCCTGAACCACAGGGACATGGCTGGCCTGCTCTCTGGAGTAATAGAGAAAAGATTCAAATGTGCATTTGCACGCAAGGAAGACCTTAATAAATTTTGTTTAAACCCCACTCTGCTCAAGTGTCAGGCAATGTTGAGGTAGATGTTGCGTACAGATGTGAAGGGAAACTGCAGAAGGGAAGTGTTGGACCAAAGTTTAATTTTGTCATTCCCCTCCAAAAAAGACTCGCAGCAGCTTTTTAGACTAATATCACAGTCTTATCTTGTTCAGGCACTCACAGCAGTCCTTCACAGTTCCCTCATATATGAACTACCTGGATCTATTTAGTGTGTTTGTGTGTGTGTGTGTGTGTGTGTGTGTGTGTGTGTGTGTGTGTGTGTGTGTGTGTGTGCGCACCCATGTGTCAGTGTGTTTTTTTGTATGCGAGAGCAGGTTATATGACGACAGGTGAGAAAAAGGCATCAAATGAGCAGTCCCTTCCTGACTCCTGCCAGGGTGCTCCTCAACGTGAGATTCTACAGCAGCTCTCCACAGCGGCTCCCTGAAGCACTGAAGCTCTTCTCCTGCATGGTTGACTCCAGCCCTTTGCTGCTCCGCCCCTTTCTTTCAAAATGCAGGCCATGTGTGGCTGGGATGTTATAAAAGTCCACACTGAAGCATGCAAGGGCTCAGGGGCACATCACTGGGTGCTGATCTAGAAACGGGGCCCAATGGTCCACATCGCATCCTGTGCACACTGTCGGACCGTCGTATGCTGCTCTCATCTCTCAGCGCTTCGAGAATCCGTCCCCGAGACCGTACTCACAGCCTGCACCCCGTCGCCATGCTGAGACATTCCAAGCGCAGGTCTGCACCCCACCAGTGGTTCTTCCTGCTGATGGCCAAGTGCTGCTGGCTGCTGGCCTCCACGCAGAAGACAGAGGCCCAGGAACATACACATTCCATCCGGCTGGATGGTGACATCATCCTGGGTGGCCTTTTCCCCATTCACGCACGTGGCGAGCGAGGAGTGCCCTGTGGGGACCTGAAGAAGGAGAAGGGCATCCACCGCCTAGAGGCCATGCTCTTTGCCATTGACCAGATCAACAAAGACCCCGAGCTGCTGCCCAATGTGACGCTTGGGGCACGTATCCTGGACACTTGCTCACGGGACACCTACGCCCTGGAGCAGTCACTTACCTTTGTGCAGGCCCTCATTGAGAAAGACTCCTCCGATGTGCGTTGTGCCAATGGCGACCCGCCAATCTTCACCAAACCCGATAAGATTGTGGGGGTGATTGGAGCGGCTGCCAGCTCTGTATCCATCATGGTAGCAAACATCTTGCGCCTCTTCAAGGTAAGGCTTCGTTTCAGCCCTCAGGGTGCTACAGTTGTACAGAGCTGGCCAGGAAAGCTTGCAGGGTTAGGAGGACTCCACCCAGCCCTGTGGCTACACCTGTGGTTTAAATCCATGGATTGTTCTCGAATGAACTCCCCCGTCGTGCTGCACTTGTTGTTGGTTATTGGGAGAAACGCCCTCTGCAGCCCTGATGTTCAACATTTAAGCTGTATGCTGTTCCCTGCTGGAGCAGATAAAGTCCAGTTATGACAACCAATTAGAACATCATCCATCGTACTGAAGGCATGTTTCACCTTGGCTAAAGCCAAGAGGCTATTCGCCACAGTCCTCCCTTGGGGCGGACAGTATACCTTGTTATTTAGTTAGGCGGGTTGTTAAAACCGCATTTAACACCTCGATCAGGCTACGGACAGACAATGTCAGACATATAATGATATTGCACTGTTTTTAAGTGCCCTGTGATGTTTGCGGGTGTCATGGATGTGTGCCACGATGCTCAGAACATCGCAACATTTGATGTCCACCTAATGATGCTTGCAACATTTCATCCATGTCCTTGTGTTCCTAGAATGCCCATGAATTTTGATTTGCTGTTGGCCTTTGATTGCCATTATTGTAAAATTCTGAAAACAAAAGGCATTTGCAACTTTTTTGGTTTTTGCAATTTGTGTTATAAACACAATGCCCTAAATGTCTAAAATAATTAGGTTGTTTATTCTGAGGTGGAGATATTGCATTTGCATCTCATTATTTTTTGCTGATGGTTTATATAGTGTGTCATGTTGCATGAATAATTAAACATTTTTCTACAGGCCAAACATAGCAAGGTTGGCAATGACAGCAATATTATGGTAACGTGATACAGGTATTTACAGATTCCTAGCCTGGGAATGTGCAGGACAACAGGGGTAAACCGCCATGTCTACTTAAAGGTGCAAGAATAGGAAATAGTAAATCTAAAATAGGCCTTTTTGGTTGGAAGAGGCTTTGTGGAGACTGACATTTCCTGATGGATTAAGGGTCTGGATTCGAATCAGATTGATCAAATTCAGCACAATCTCAGCCAATGAACATAATGCTGAGCACTTTGTTCTCCACCAGCAACAAGTACAGTAAAATGCCTCCATAATGTGATAAGTAAGGGTCCAAAAAATTCAATGACGTAAAATGCTGGGTTGCCTGATTGTGACGTCTTTTAGTTACTGTGTGAAAGAAGAAAAGAATGACTTTCTTTACTTGAAAATAGACAAATTATTGCAAACAAAATGCACGTGTGAAAAACAATACGTACTAACAGAATAACAGTGCACCTATCCCTGTTTCTAATCTGTTACTGTAAACTAGACTTAAACCTGGAAAATGCTAACAGGTAAACTTGTACAGCAGTGGACATTTAGCAATGGCATTTGTAAAAAGAAAGTGATAATAAACAAAAATTGCAATTCCGTGTAAAGAACTCTTTCATACTGTATCAGCAAATGTGATACTAACGCAGCCACAGCCGAGTTAAACTTTATTGCAGACCAGATGCTATGGAAACCCAGCAGGGACAATACAAGCAAGACACACAGTCAACTGTCGCATTTCAAAATAACCGTACATTACAGAGGGGCAGTTTTTCATTACACAGTTCAGCTAGAAAATGTTCTAACAAACATTCAGAATGTAAATAGGGATTTTTTAAAAATTAATTTTAATTGATATTCATCAATTAATCATTTGATATTGATTTTTTGCAAGAATACAGTTTTGATATATTTGTAATTTATTTTTTGATGGTCCTGCTCCAGAAAATATTATGGCAGCACCTTTAAACTGCATGACATTAAAAAAACACAACTTTATTATTTTATTGATTGTACTGAGTAGGTGTCGTGCATGTATGCTGATTTAAAAAATACCAAGAATTGTTTCCAAAGCTATAGTTTTGGATATTTTTGTATTAAAAAACCTTTAAAGACAAAGCTAAAACAATTTTATAGGTAGCTCCAATCTAGAACCAAAATTTTGGTACAAGGAAACAAAATACGTTCTGTTGAGAAGACGTAAATAGGGAGGGAAATATTGTTGAGCGTAGGTATTCAACAGTACTGTTGCGACCTGTCTCGACCACACTGTGAAAAGGGGAACTTCGAAGATGTGACTATGAGACACAAGCTTTGATTCTCCGCTGTAAGTTTGAACACCAGTACCCACGACAACACACCCATCCTAAGGCTCCCAAACCCAGTGCCCACAGAGAGGGTCGTCAGTCCTTCTTTAACTCTTCGCAGTGGTTAGAAACAACTATTTACAAACATGCAGCAGTGCATCATGGGAGAGCCACAGCATCCCCATTGCTGCTACAATAGTAATAATACTAGTAGAAACTTTTATCTACACTTACATCATATTCAGTAAATCCTGTACATTCATTGCCATCACAGTAAAATGTGGGTGATTGGAAAGGGAGCAGGCAGAAGGACAGGAGCCAAGCGTTTTATACCCAAATTTGTCTTAATGTGGGGCTTATTTTTATTTTTACTGGGTTTTACTGTACCATGCAAACATCACTGCTTGCATTTGATACAGCTGCACTGTTGCAAAATCTCCCTGACATCACTGACCAGTCGCTATGGAATCAGTGTTCGTGACACTGTGACTGGGCCCTGGGTGAGAATAGCACATTGAGATGGGCTGTGCAGGAGCAGCTGAGGTGTGTTTATGAACCTGTTGAATGGAAATGTCAGGAGGAAATGCCCTGTGGGCCCCTCCAGCTTTGTCACAGGATTTGCACTCTGCTGTTCCACCTGTATTCTTCCCAGGTGCATAGAGATGGAGAAAACAGCCCACAGACTGAACATTCACTCCTGTCTCTCTTAGAAGGTTGTGGTCACTGCTCAAAAGAGATCCGGTCCATGCCTGTGGTCACGAATATTCATGAGCCAGCAGGCCTCCAACATATTTTCTTTCAGAGCAATTGGCAATAGCAGTCACATTGAGCTGATCAATCGTGATTAGAATCCGAATTTTATGAAAGCTACTGCTGTAATACTAATGAATTTTCATAAGCAGCTGCCATTGTGGAAGCTGCTCAAGTTCAACACAACAGGGCTCTTGTCTGTTTAGACAACAAATGCAACCACTTTATAGTATTCATTAAGTGTCTCGGATTAAGTTTGTTGGAGAGTCTGTAAATAAATGTTTCTCTTAGTAATAATAGCTGCAGCCGTGACATATGGCAGCTTTTGATGGACCTCTGTCGCTGCACAACAGCTACACAGCTCATTGTGCTGTAGGTTATCACAGTAGTCCAACAAGTCAGTCTGCCCTGTTGTTACTTTGGATTGGATACCAGAATGCACAGCATTGCTGGACCAATTATTTGCAAATTAGGGACGCGCAATAATATGGAAATTACATCGCTATCGGCCGATAATTCTTCGACTTAATTTTATTGGCAACTGGCTGATGCATAGATCTGACCGATATTTGATGATGAAACTGTTGTATACGTACACTGTGAAAATGTCTGTGGTGTGGAAGTGAGTGTGATGTAAAATATGGAATTTGTAGCACTTGCAAACTTAAGTGATGTGGACAGCAAGAGACTGTTCAGTGCAGCTTCTGATACAGTTAACAAAATACGAAATATCGGAAACGGAATATCCTGCAACAAGGCAGAGGTGCACTTGTTGGTTAAGAAAAACAAGGCCCTCATGGTAAAAAAAATAGAATGATGCATATCCATAAAAAGAAGTTACTGTTATTATTAAGTGGTGTTATTTCTTTATCTTTGTAGTGTTTTACCTTTTTTTCAATGTCCATTATTTCTACTGTGGTTAGATTTCTTTCCATCAAAAACAAAGAAATGTGTTTTGTGGCATTTGAGGCTACAGCCTGTAAATCCGGTCAGAGATCAGGCAGGGATCAAAATATATCATTTATTGTAATGGTTGTACATGATCTGCAAAACTGAAATGTTTACACAAAAAATGTTACATTTGTCTGTTATATCCAGGCAGATCTATTCCCATTTCGTATTTTATAAATGTGTGTATCGGTATCAGCATTGGCTGATAGGTACATAGAAATTGGATGTCGGCATCAGCCCAGGAATCAAACTATGGTCTGTTCCTACTTTTGACTTTGAAGTTAAACTTAAATACACCCTAAACCTGGTCGTCCATCACATCCTAAATTGACTGACTGTCAGTGATGAAGATTCTTGGGCTGTGCTGCTTCCAGGGTGAGAGGACCCATGCCTGTATCCTTGAACCTTAGTTTATTAACGTAGTCAAGGTTAATCCACCCATTACCATTACCTTCTTATCCTGAAGAGGGTTGCAGCTGGCTGGAGAGCACTAGCATATCAAACTGCCCCTGGATGGGATGCCAGTACACCACAGCGTGACCACACACACATCCAGTCACACTCACACGCCCAGACTACGGGCAATTGAGAGTGACCAATTATTCTGAGACACATCTCCTTGGACTGTGGAAGGAAGCCCATGCAAACTCAAACACAGCCTGAGCTGGATTTGAACTCAGGTCCAATCAACCTGGTGCTGTGAGGCAGCAGCGCTGTATTGTTTGTCCATTAGTGTTTATTCCATGGCTGCTTTTTTGTCGTTGTCGTTGCACTTTTGAGATAATGCGAATGACCTGTCTGGAAACAGAATGACTGTAGCGGGTGAAAATACTGCACTATATAATAAATGTACAGTATGAAAAGGGGTCATTTTCAGAAGCCTCTGGAGTCGCTTTTTGATGTATGTGACCTTGTTATATGAGGGCTGAGTGTGCAGCAAAAAATATTTGATCATGATTAAGGGTACAGTTATAATTACAGGGTTATTTGTCTTAAGCTATTAAATTTCAGCTAGAAACAGATGTATGTTAATTTTGAATTCAATTAACTGAGAGACATTTCAATCTGTTTTTTGCTTTTCCTGCTCACGTCTCAAGACCAGATGAGAATTTCAATAGGTGTGCGATAGTTGCCTCAGTTATCTCTGCCAAATGTATCACTGATGTAGAGGTTTACCATACTAAGAGAGCACTGAGAAGGAGGTGTGTCATGTTGTGGTAGCCCTAGTACGGAGGGGAGACCTGTTCAGGTAACATCAGTATAGAGGGGTTACATGTTAAGGTAGCACTGATATGGTGGTTCACCATATTGAGTGACTGCTGGTTTGAAACTGTGCCATGTTGAGGTAGCACTCATATGGGGGTGAAAAATGCTAAGGTAGACAGGGGTTAAATAGCTATTCTTGATTGAATGGTTTTGCAATGGAAGACTGACCTGTTGCATTCTGGGTCTTACTGTCAAGTTATCTGTTGAGGCATGAGGCAGAACACCCGTTGTGAGCCCTGAGGGTGTGGAGCTGCACATGTGTGGAGTGATAAGTTGGAGAAAGTGGCCTGGAAGTGACCCCCAACTCCCCATGGCTCTGGCTCATGATGATTCATAGGCAGAGCAGAAAGGCATAAAGGTGTGGAGTTGAACACCTCCCCTCTTCTGCCCCCATGAGTCCTATTGATTCTCTTTTTTTTCTGCCACAAAGGGACTAAATCATGAGTCATCTGCTCTAAACCAGAGGCATGTGAAAACAGCATGTTTGAGTTGTTATTAGGGAGGATAGTGGTATCTCCAGCATTAGGACAGCAAATGTGACATTTGTGATAAGCAAAACTTCGGCGTACTGAAATATTTTCATTCAGCACATGAAGTTTTAAGTCAGAGGCTAACAAGGTGGCTCAGATGACAGTAGTGAGAAAAATTTCTTATTAAGATGAGATTAAAAACATATTACTCATCTTCAGTCAGTGGCTTTTTGACACCAAACTTCTGTTGCCGAGAGAGGTGGGGGGGTCACAAAATGCAGACATTTATTATTAGATTCTATTAATTATCCAGAGGAAAAGCACTGATTCGTACACGTGCTGCAGCTTAGCATCTGCACATGACTGCACAATTTCCGAATGCTACCTTTAAGGCAAATAATGCACAACAGTGTTAGTTTGTGTGATAGTGAATGAGTATTTGTTTGGTTGCCTTGCGTTTTCACCATGTGAGCAGCTCTGTTTGCAGTAGAAGTGTCTAGAAGTCTGTGTTTCACTTGGTGCCTTCAGTTGACACAGACAGTCATTCCTGGTCTTTAAACACCTGGGTTCACTGTTCAGTTGCCAAAGTTCAGCAGCTGCTGTGGGACAAATCCTGGTCTCTCACTATGAAAAAAACAAGGTCTCCTCACAAAACCTCCCATCCATCGATGCACCAGAATGAGAGAACTGATGTCGCTTTGTTTTTCATGAAGGGAGTTTCAACAAGATCAAAGGACTGTGGTCCATCTTGAAGACTGCTCATGTGAGGCAGTGAATTGACTGTACGAATAAAGTGCAGGGTTTTTGAAGAGAGCTGCGGTTGTATGTTGAAAAACAGGATTAGTATATTTGAACATGACGTGTTCAGCTACCATTGTGTTCCTGAAAACACAATCCATCATAAATGGTTGTTATATAATATGAAGTTTTTTATTTCACTACTGCTGGGTCTGCCCACAAACCCTGTGGGTTGGCTCATGGTCTCCTGTAGGTTACAGGATCAATTGGTGCAGAGATGAAGATGTATTGAACTATTGTGGTGATACCAGTCGGCACCTTCCTAGCGCAATGTTGCATTCTAAACATCCTTTTTGTTGCTATCCTACAGGGTATCGCTGACATTCACTAGTTCTCCATGGGTTTTCATTAGCAAAAGGACCACATGTGGTGAAATGTCAGGCCCACTGGACAAGATTATTACTGTGCTGCATAAAGGCTGCCTTAAAAAGTGGTGGGATCGTACCATTTGCAACTGTTTATTGATGATTGACGGTTACAGTAACCCCACTTACTCACTAGATTGGTCCAGGTTCCTTGGACTTTCACCATGGCATCATGAGAGCCCCATTGACAAGATTTACTGGCCAATGAGAGTCGACAGCATTGCTGCCAGGCAATCCTATTTACCACAGATACCGAAGGTGTGGTCACCTGCCACACCCACTGCCTGGCATCTGAGAACTGCTGCTCTGCTTGTCTGCGAAACAAATGGGATGGGATGAGCCAGCTGTGGCACTGGGGAAGCGAGAGAACTAGGTTTTCCTGAGGTATATCAGCAGACAGTCTGTGGTTTGTGCTGATCTAATGTCTTTTCAGCTGAAATACTCAACACTCGCCCCAAACTGTTTTTTATTCCACCTGTAAGAGAAGTGTCACCTCACATCTTGTCCTTACTCGTGCCCCTCTAAACGTTGTGCCATTCACCCTAACAACATTGCATGCTTTGCATGCTACAGGCTTGAATGCCATTCTCCCCAGAGGCAGGCCAAGCTACAGCTGTAAAAAGTTGGAACCAACCTGGCTAAGACTAAAGGTGAGGCAGACATAAGATGGAGCATCTCCAGGGGGAAATTTTGTGAATAATTTCATATTAAAGCAGGTATATGTTGTGTGAAAATGCTATAATGATACAGCATGACGAGGCATAGGTACAGGATGAAAAGTTGCGGAGATACCACAAACGGCTCCGCACTTAAAGCAAAGGGCTGCAGGTGCAGTATAACAGACAAGGATGTGGGGGTGGAAGGAGACTGTTGTGTGTGCAGGCTTGGCAGCATTATGCTGCCAATGAATTAACCTTTTTTTTTACGAGCAGCTTTTTTTGAGAAATGCATGGTTAACTAAGGAATTCCTGCAAGAGGAACTCAGCAAACATGTTTACTTATTTGGAGTAGATCTCTGCATGGTTCCCCACAGTTCCAAAGTCTGATGGTGATAGGGAGTCTTAAAACTCCCAGTTCTATTAAAAGAAGGTCCAGTGAAACCCATCACTCTCATGCTTTATCTCAGCAGTCAGGGAAGGAATAACATGCACCGATGTCCCCATGTATTTTTAATAGGCTGTCTTTTTTCCAAAGTTAAATACCTCTGTGAATAATGCATGCAGGAGCAGTAGCCATAAAGCATCTGAGGGTAACGAGAGTGTATGTTGGGATGGTGTAAGGGTGCACGGGGGATCCCACAGGGTCTTTCTGATGCTCCCCCTCAGCTTACTTTGTGGCGCTTCTGGGGATGAATGTTCTGTAATCCAAGGACTTGGTGGTAGTACATCGTCTCTGACCATGAGGTTTGTGTTATGGCCACCTTATGATATCTACTGGTTGGACTGTGTTGGGGAAAGCATTTTGCCAAGATTATTGAATGTAAACCCAGTCCCCTCTGCTGAGAGAAACAGTCCTGCTTGTACACGTGACAGGTATTTGGTTGCCTTAATGAAATCAGTGTTCTCTCTGGATTTAACCGTATGTGATGCGATTTCTTCTCATCTGATCAGGGCTGCCAGGTAGCTCATTGCCTCTTGTATATGGGGTGAAATTAACTGTGCATCAAGGGTTAAGCACACATTCTGCACTGGTAGGGAGATAACCCTGAAGGTGTGGCCCACTAAAGAATACTAACCCAGCACGATGACTGCAGGTACTTTTTTATTGCATATCACTCGTCTGTTTGATTGAAGCGGAGTGTGAAAACTGAGTGTCAGTTTTGTGTGATGTCCAGCTGGTTCCACCTGTGGGTCTAATCACAGCAGCCCGTCTCCTGGTTTGTTCTGCCCAGGCTGTGAGAGTTTGTCGCACTCTTTGCTGTCGTTAGCTGTCTGACATCACAGCACTTTGATCTTTGTTGCTGTAGAACAGAGAGAGAGGGGGGAGCACATGCAAGGTTTTGATCTGCCATCCTTTGAGTGACATAAGGAGAAACCTCAGCAGGAGGTAATGGTTCAAAGCACAGATCGCTAGAGATTTATACGTGCGTTCCTATGAAATATCAGTTTTTTTATTTCATTTCAACTAATTTTATTCAGTGTAGACTTATGTCGACTTGTTATTCAGTGTAGGAATTCTCAGATTTTAAGAAGAACACTACATATATTTCAAGGAAATGAAAATAAAAAATCCACAGTGTCCTGATTAGGGCAAAAGTTGTTCTGGGGATAAAATGGACAGAAATTTGACAAGGATTCATTAATCCTCTACCCGCAATAATGGTACTGATAGAAACCAGCTTGTCCTGCTGGGAACAGAGGAGACAAGAGGAACATGGTCATCTTCTACTTATGCCCAGGTCAATTAAGTGACAGAGAACAATGGTTTTGTGGAATTAAGGTGGATTTCAGACCCCTGAGACAGGATTCTGACCTGAGGCCTGTGATACCAAAGCACAGTACGAGGCTAAGCTACAGTCAGGGCTTATTTTGAGGCGGATCAGTTTATAACAGTGGTACCAGAGTGAGAAATCCTGTTAAATTTTCTGCGGAACAGTGCTTTTGCTCTTGAATTAAGAAAACCACAAAAACCCTCAAGCATGTCTCTGGCAAGAACTCCTGCCTTTGGCTGGTGTTGGCCCTCATCACCAACAGCTTGTGGCAGATACCTGTAGTGGCTGTTGTTTCAGTAGTACAGTGTTCAGTGTGAACATATGACAGGTCCCTCTGTATTGACCTAACATTATATAGCAATCCATGATCTTGCATGAGCATTGCACTGTGGGATGGAAGATTTCAGTGGTTCCTCCTGGGTTTTTCTGGCAAGAAGAAGTATAGGAGAAAGTAAGTATGCGTGGAAAATGTGGAATCCATTGCAAAGCTGTCAATTAATTTCACAGCAGGACTGATGATAAATTGCATTGACAAATGACACACCTCGAGACCATTTAGCTGTTCCGTGAAGAGAAAATTAAATTAATTATCCTGTTTGTGCAGAGAGTGCAGTATCGGCTCTGAATGGGACGACCCAACATGGCAATAAACCCATTTGCACTTATCTGTCTATGGCTTTGGGGTCCTTCCTGTTCCTTAGTGTCACACACACTGAAAGGTGCAATTTCCAGATTAGAAATTAATCTACTGCAAAAGAAAAGTGCCACTTTACCTTGGTATGTTTGTAAGAAGAAATTTCATACCTAATCAACTGGAACTCATTTCCCAAATTAAAAACAAAACTCACAAACAGAAAGGCTGTTTGTATGAGCACACTGTTGAAAATATGTGGTTCGGTACTGAAAATACAGGTAAAAGGGTGCGAGGTTGTGGCGAGTCGGCTGTCTGGGAATTTGTGCATGACTGGGCCATTTTTAGAATAATGCCGAATTATTTTAAATGTGGAGGAGCACTAAATTGCATAAAGATGGAATGGAGTATCGTGGCAAGCAGGAACTTGCCAGGACTCTTGGTATGGACCATGTAAACAAGCATAAGGTGTAACCGATCGAGAGCATTGAGATTAGGAAGGGTCAAGTTCTCTTTTTCCCTTTTTACATTTGGAGGAATGGAGCTTGAGAAGAAGCATTTTTATAGTACAAACTTAGATACTCAATGCTGCAATATCGAGTTTGATAGAATATGAGAGCTTTATATTAAGGATTGGCTGTGTTTATATTCTGTGCTCTTAACTTCTGATTGAATCTCGTTGAGTTATTTATTAGGAAGGGGCATTTTTTCATTTTTTGCTTACTGTTCATCAACAATTATGAGGAAAGAGAAAAAAATCTTGGTGAGAATTTACCCACAGCAAGCTCACCTTGTCACTCCATGAACCCAACACGCCTGCTTGTATATACAGTACTATGCAAAAGTCTTAGGTGCCTGTGGGAAAAATGCTATAAAGCGAGGATGGTTTCAAAAATAATGCCATGAAAACTTATTAATCAATAAACCTTCTAAAAAGTGCAGCAGACAAAAAAAAACCTCAATCAAATCAATATTCCGTGTGACCACCCTTTGCCTTTAAAACAGCATCAATTCTCTTATGCAAACTTACATGCGGTTTAAGGTAGAGGTCGGTAGGTTCTTTCAAACATTTTGAGGAACTGGCCACAGTTCTTCTGCAGACTTTGACTGTCTCTGCATGTCCTCCCAGACTGACTTGATCATGTTGAGATCAGGGCTCTGTGGGGACAATACCATCTGTTGCAGGATTCCTTCTTTTTGCTGAAGATAGTTCTGTATGACTGAGATTGGGTGTTTGAGGTCATTCTCAGGCTGCAGAATGAATTTGGGACCAATCAGAAACCCCCTGATGGTAGACAAGAATCTACCTGTGCTTCTCCACAGACATTGAAGTTGCATGTCTAAGACTTTTGCACAGTACTGTATGTCAGTGTTGTAGCTCAACACATTGTCATACAGGTGGTGCAGTGGCAAACACCTAAAAGATGACTTACGGAAGCAGTGTGACCCCCCCACCCCGCCGATTAGAGTGACACAGCTTTACTCTCTTGCTCAACCGTTAATGCTTGCAAAGGTGGTGATGCTTACTGATGGGTTCAGCAGATCCTTTAAGATGTCTGACTCTACAGTATGGTCAGTAAAATCAGTTCCTGCAGATCAGAAAGATAAACAGTAAATGTGTAAGCTTACCACATATTTTCTCCAAGTGAATTTTGCATCACGTGATAAATCCGTTGTACTTGTGATGCCCTTTTGCTAGAAAGCCCAGGAAAGAGGAAAAACAGTTATTCCATTCAGTGACGTCTCTCCTGGCCCTCAGCATCTCAGCAGATGCTCTCTGTGTTTTGCTCCTTGAATGCTCCCTGGATGCAGCAGCTTCCCAGGGCATCTGCCAGTGATGTGTTTAATGGGGGGGGAGGTAGTTCTACAGAATCACCTGTCACAGAACATCATGCATGCTGGACCTCTTGGAGACAACCTGTTTGCCATACTTGTTAGCAATACCTGGACGTAGTTGGGGAACCGATTAACAGATTCTACTTGTCTGGGTGTTTTCCTCTCATAGATATCCTTCTGTTTTCATATGTCAAATATCTGAAGTTGACAAATAGTCTTAAATAGTACAGTAACAGGATGGAAAATGTATTCACCCACTTCTCTGCCTTTTGTGTCAGACTTTCTCGACAGATGTGAAACTTTACTGATGATACAGGGTGTCAAGAAAATATAACTTAATAAAATGCACCAAAATACAGAAGAAGGTACGTTCATCAGGTTTGGTACGACACAGCTCTTTATTGACCAAATTGAAAAGTATACACCAAGACTCCTGGGAGGCAGGAGTATTGTGTTAATGCACAAAGGCAGTGAACTGTGTAAAGTTTTTCCTGCCCCTCCTCCCTATAAGGTGTGAAACGTACCTGTTGTCACATCACAGGTGCTGCACTGCACTTCACGGACACACAATAGTCTGTACTTGGCACAAGTTACAATGCGGCGCTATCTTTTAACAAGCAAACTTTTTCTGATGCACGTTAGGCTGATGCTAATGGCCACTGAGTGCAGTGTAATTGCATTAAATACATGGCAGTAATCGCCACGGTTGTATTATGATGGGGGGGTGTGAACAGGCAGAGAGATGCTCAGGCACTGTGCAAGGGGTTGTCCATTTCACTGAATGGTACTGTAAATCTCATTCCCATTTCCGTAATGACAACCCCTGCCGAGGGCCGCCAGAGTCCCGCTGGGATTGATACCACACAGCTGTAATTTTCCTGTTGCTTCACGCTTTGGGCCAATGGGGAGTCACAGCACATGCAACCCGATGTTTGCAAATACTGCCTCATACATGCTTGTGCCATTAAAACCCTTGGAACCCTTTTTAAGACGTTGTAGCGCTGAGATTTGTGATCTTTATTCCGCTTCAGAAACTGCGAGAGTGTGATTTTCATTGTGTTCTCTCACTGATATCATGACAGCTGGATCCTGGGATAGGAGGACTTCTGGAGCTCTTAGGTTGGGAAGGTTGTTGGGGGGTAGCAGATCAAGACAGGTCTCTGCTTCTCGCGGCGAAGTCCTCTTATTGTGCATGGAACAGGCTTAAATAGGGGTTTGTGACAACTGAGTGTTTGTTGGCTGTTAGTAGGCATGTGGATTAGGATCCACATGGAGTCCTGTAAGGGTATCCAGGTGTGTCCCATATCACATGTGAAGATTCGTGTGTGATAGGTCTTGAGTGTGATTGTGAAGGGTGTACACTTGTTTGTTCTGTAGCTGTGAAGTCCATGTGTGTGTGTTCTGTCTCCCTGCATGCCACAGGTGTATAAACAGGCTTCTGTGTATTAGGTGAGGTGTCTCTGTCTGGGTCCAGTGTAGTGTGAAATGTAAAGGTCTGAAGACCACTAACAGTACACTCAGTTGTTCTCTCACTATTGAGAACTGCTTGTTGCGGTGATCCCAAGCCTGTCCCTGAAGCACTAGGTTCAGCTTGGATGGGGCTCCAGTCACTTACAGGGTTGTTAGTCCTGCAGCACACGTGGAACTGATACTGAGACTTTGTTTTGTTTACTAACAGCTGTAATAGTGTACTGCGCATTCTTTGGTCAGCTGGGACATGGTGCAGTTTATGGAGTAATAACTGAAATAGTTTGACAAATGCAATGCAATTTGATGTTCATTTTAAGATCATAAGGGAAAACTGTGAGATGCATAGTTTGCTTGCTTTAAGTCTACAGCCTCCTGCTGAGCTCCCAGTGGGGTGAGGTAAAGCAACCATTGCTGTGGTGAAAACTGACCTACGGCGGGGGACAGGACTATAGCTGGTTTTGATTCTGCAAGGGCACTAATGGGGCACTAAAATGGCAAAAATTGCAAAATCTGACAGCAGTGTCACACAGCACACAATATCCATCTGTGCAAGACAGTAGCTAATGGCTGCAATGAACTCCCCAATGTCAATGCAGTGCATTTCCAATCAAGGAACATAAACAGAGCCATAAAATTGTGGAGGTTGGCTGCACCTTCCATGCCTTCTTGCCACAAGAGGGCACTTGGTTATGAGAACAGCAGAGGAATGTGCCATTCGGTGCAGAGTTGTGTAGGCTTGCATGCTGCAGCCATGGAGGGAGGTCTGCTGCCCCTCTTGAATGTGGCAAAATGAAACCCTAAGACCGACAATACCAATATAGTCTTTTTAAAGTTATGTTATAAATCATGTTGGATTCCTTCACAAAGCAGAAATTAAGTGCTAAGCTTCTCTGCAAAGGTGTTGCCGCGGTTATTTTCTCATCCATGGACAATGTTTTTTTCTACAGTCTTGCCGCTACCTCGTTGTTCAGGGTATCCTTTGCAACTGCTGCTATCATTGTTCTTTGCTTTGGGGACTGGTTTCTTTTTCTGTGTCCCCTATGATCCCAATGATACCACTTTCTCCCACCCATCACGTGGCCCCTGAGCTTCCTTGTCCAGCTAGGTAATACATTTATTTTTTGTCAGTTTATTCCATAGTGCTGGTGAGGAGCATCACTTTACCACTGAGCAACTGAAATTGCTTGGTGTTGTACACTATGCGCTACTAAATTTGTGAAAGCCAAGCAGGGCACTGGAAAAACACTGACAAAGTTTGTAATGAGCACGTATTAGCAGCTTTAAAATAGATTTCTGCTGTAGCATATAAATAAATAAAATGCTAGCTCACAAATGTACATATCACTAAATTAGTTTCAGAATGAAAGTCAAGCATTTTAAATGAACAAAGGTGCATTGGAAATGGTGGGCTAACAACATGATTTTTAATTGGTATATTAGTGATAATGTATGCAAAAAGAGCATTAAATAACAAGAGCTGATGTAATTTTCCATCAGCTGAAGAAACCAAGGTATGGGTGACTGTTGTGCAGCTGTCACTTGAAGATCCTTGCAGTGTAAGGGTCTATATTAAATCATTTGTATCTGTGAAAGTCAGTCAGCATATTTTCTCCCACTTGGTAAAACATTGACTGTTAACTTGCATAAGTCGCTGAGTGTAAAGATGTCGCGGCAATAAAAGTGAACAGGCCTCAACTGAAGGGCCATATTGTAGGAAGTAAGAGGAATTGAGCATCAGGATGGCTTACTATCCTTGCCCTACTTTGCCCCCCTGTGGTGCTGGGACTGGATTTTAAGGAGGACAGCTTCCCTGCTGCTTGTGGGCCCAGATGGGTCCCGTGTAGCACTATTAGGCCCATTTGTTAAAAACTCACAATCTGACATCTATTAATTATTAAAAATTAATTGTTCCCCAAGGCAGTCTCTCACGGTGCAGCCCTATAAGAGGATACCCTAACAAAGCAGGGCACATGTGTCTGTGCTGCTTGAGCAAAATGCCCTGGAAGGGGGGGCTCATAATATATGCATGCTGCTCCCCTTCATCTACCCACTCACCCCACCCCCTGCTGGCTGATTGCTCAATTTTAAAGTTTCAAGTATGAATATATGAATACAATTCCTGTTCCCTATAAAGTCGATGAAGCGTTTTTGCGCTGGCTTTCACAGATAAGCTTGCACTGCCAATGTTAATATTCAATTCAGATTTTTTTCCCCTGAAGCCATCAATAGGAGTGACAGCTTATATAAAATGAAAACAAAGATTGCACATCTACATTTGCCCTACAATACTGCTATGGCAGCAGAAAAATAAATAAAAGAAGAGCCCGACATGGTGCCAACACCCCCCCCCCTCGCAGCAGGGACACCCAGAGTGAAAATTGAATGTTGCAGAGCAGAACATGTCAGAATGCACATTTTCTGTTGATGGCTGTGTGTTATTATGTATGCAAATGGGCTGGGAGCCTGTCATGTGCCGGCAGCCGGTGCTCCCTTGTTCAGCTGGTATCAGGCCTGGAGGAATGTGTGGTGCTCCCTGCAGCTGGCCCACAGCTGCTGATTCTGCCAGGTACACTATTTCTGGATGTAGGATTAGACAGAACTTTGCTGTACATATAGGATACATAACATAAGACGCTCATAGAGAATGTAACAATAAATGACAGCAAAAAAGCAAATAAATGGCTAAAAAAATAATATTTAATAAATCAATGATATTTAATAATAGAGTAATGAATACAGTATGGCTATAATAGGGTGATGATAAAACATCTGTACATTGTCTTTAACCCCTTTATCCTGGTCAGAGTTGCAGTGGTCTGGAGCCTGTGCTAGAATCACTGGGCATCAGGCTATGAAACTGCAGCCTGGATGGGACACCAGTCCATCACAAGGGGGCTACACACAAAACAAGCAAATAATTAATTACAAATTAATTTTTGGACTGCGGGGGATACCAGTGCACTTGGTGGAAACACACTCAGATACAAGAAAATCATGGAAATTCCACACAGAGCTGGATTTGAACCCATTGCACCACCAAGCTGCCCTTTATTATAAAACATAAGTTTTAAATATATATTTTATTGATACTGTGTAACAGGAAGTTGGAGAACTGCTGTGACCGATTCCCTTAAAGTACATTGTTAACTGGCTTTTTCCTTTATAAAGCACAGCAGGTGCTCGTGATAAAAGTATGTATTTTTAAAGCAAGGTTTTTTTCTCGGGCACAGACTACATCTTCTTTTACTCTGTCTACATCAAGGGCAGCTGGATTGCAGCTGATATAGGCTGTGATAAAAGAATAAGGTAGACAGAGATCTACTGTAGCCATTTACCAAGATGTCAGTAGTGAGACCTTATGATTTAAAACCACTTTACATCACCCTCGGTCAAAACAATAGGACAGAGACTTACCGTGTGCTTTCATTTTTTTCATGCTGTCACCCAGTAGGCATATGTGATCTGAAAAATTACTCCTAGTTGTGTTTTTTTGTACCTGTTGACTCTTTTTGTATATGTCAAGAGGAATTAAATCAAATATTTATACTGCAAAAAGACAGACATGAAAGTGATTCTTCTCACGAGTAGATGTGAAAAATGAATAGCTGCTCCAAATATTCCTTTCTGGATTAAAAAAAGTCTTAATTGTTTTAGCTTTTAAAAGTAAAACAGTGGATAGAAATGAACTTGGAAGGAAAGGACATTCTATGAGATGCTGTTTTGGTCGGTTGTCACAGGAAAGCATGAAAAGACCATGGATTTTATTTGTTGGCTAGAGGAGACTGTGTGTGTGTTTTGTCCCATGATGGAGTGGCTCAGTGACCAGGTATCCTTCCTATAGACCACTGCAGCCCTGCAATCGACAACTGCTTATTGATAATGGATGGGTGTTGGATATTCATCTCATATGCTGAAAAGCAGTTGCACTAAAAAGAGATGATGGATGAAGCAGCTGATTGTAATAACTGCAAATAAAAAATGACTTCCCTGTTTATTTAAACAGGGTATAAGTAAAAATAACCCAATGTGTAACCCCTGTATTACAACCCATAGAGATTGCTGCATATGATATTAGTACTTGCACCTTTCCCAACTTTGTCAGAGATTGAATTATACGTTTTAAAATAATAAATAACCTTTTTTGAGTTTAATGAACCTGACTACGCAAAAATCTCACTTAGGGTGAGGATTACCTTTGTCTAAAACTTTGAATCTATGTCTTGTAAAATAAAGCTGTACATAAAGAAGAGGCAGAAAGACAAACAGAGAATGAGCTTTGTAAAAACATATGGAGATGATCAGGCTGATGGTCACAACCCTGTTGGTAGTTTTACGTTGTTCCCTATCCAGTGCTTCCTTCACAATTAAACATCAGGGGTGGCTTTGCAGAAGAAGCCAGAATCTTCAGCCATCGGTTTTATCATGTCTTACTCTCTGAACAGGATTGTTCATCAAGTGTTTGCATAGAGGCAACAGGGTGTGAACAATGAATTCTGGAGCTGCACATCAAGCTTGAAATTCATTTCTGAAGAACACGAAATGTTTCTCTGTGGCTGTTGCTCTCAAATGACACCTTTGTTTCTGCAACCATAACAGTCTGTGATAGTGGTAATTTTTGCTTGAGCTTCTCTCTTCTGTTTGAAAAATTATTAATAATCAGGCAATGAACTCGAGCACATATTTCAGCCATAAAAACTGTATTTTTTTAACCTATTTTTGTGAACCACACCACGATCACCAAATCCTTTGCCTGGAATTACTTTGGATGCAATTTGGAATGAAGTACATGAGGAAGAGCGAAGACACTTTCCACAGGAAAGGCTTGCGTTACCTAGACCCGACACAGATGCCGGAGCGCATACATCTGTCTTAGATACAGGTACACTTACATCGCAGCTCACTTTGATTACAGCAATTGCCCAGTAATAGGATTCTGTGTAAAAACGTAGAAAATATCAGATGAGTCTTCTCTGTCACTGTGTTGGCTTGCAGGAAGGCTCATGTTCACTTCAGACGAGACAATGGCCCAGCCTCAAGACATTGTCAAAGAGGAAATGAACTGAGCATAATGCAAACCTCTGTGGATAACTTTACTATTGGCTTTAAATTCAAGATGCATGATAATCTTTTTGACAATACTCTACATAAAAAAGCATATTGTACTTTTTTATGGAGCATGGAAAATCCAAACAGCAGATATTCCTGATATAGAAGGTAGTCAAAAGTGTCATTAGCTTTGTTTAAGGTTGGTATCTATCAAATTCAACCTGTGGTATAATGCAGTTTTTACATTATAACCATAGGCTTGTGTGTATTTTTTAGTCTCTCAAAATTTGACTCTGGAGTACATGTTACTTTTGGACCCCAGATTGGGTGCAATCCATAATCTGTGTTTTTAGTCCTTGGAATTAGATGTGTATTAGTAGTGCCATCAGCTTTCTGCAGGTGGGAGAATGTTCCCCTGACTCTGGGCCTGATCCCATTGTAAAATACAATTCAAGAAGATGTTGGGTAATTTCCTCTAGCTGATAAACCATCAGTACAATCCAGTAACCACAGGCTCACTGATACTGGCACACAGTGAGTTCTGCAGTGGATTCCGCATATGAATTTACATGACGGCAATGCTAATAAGTGTGGAGGTGGGCAAAAATCATGGCAGTGTCCAACTCCAAAGCCAGGTTTTGAACACATCATGTGTGGAACCTGCAGCAGGGCCACACGAGCTGGACCGAGGGCTTGAAAAAATCAGCCCACCTACTGGTGGTCCCACTGCTTCTGTCTATTGGACTGACAAAATATTCAGCTTTAAGGTGACCAGAACATTCTGGCCATGATTCACTCTTCAATGCTTAACATTATTTGTATAGCTGATGCTTTCATTGTGCTTACAGTCAAATAAATTAGTGTACATTTGGTTGCATAAAAAAGTCTTTATCAACACAAATAAACAGACCTGTGAAGACAGGTGGATTGCAGAAACTGAAGACACCCCTGTGAGTAATACGTGGCAGCAAACATGCTTCTTTATTTTAAGAAAATACACAGGGGTGGATGCTACTAATAGTTAAGCGAGAAACTGAAGTGATTATTGTGAGGTGGACTGGCCCCTCCAGGGCAGCGCCAATCTGGAGGGAAGCAAAGCTGTGTCTGTTCATACCAAAAGGTGACTGAGGTTCCAATCCTTCAAGTTTTCCGCTTACAATGGAGGATGTTCCCTTTCACAGTGTCGCACTTTGGACCTACTGGAGTATATATCAGATTTGCTGCTGCGGCACAACTGCTGTATACGGATCAGGCCGAGTTTTTGCCAGAGCTGCCATTAACAGTGCATCAATAAAGCAGGAGGGTGAGGCCTTGGAATCACTGCTCTCCTGAGACCTGAGTTACAGGGGTGCGAGCCTGTCCTGTGTGCATTGAAGGCTAGGTATAAGTGCTCGCGATCACAGTGGGTCATTGGCTTAAACCCTAGTAAGTGCACTGATGGGAATAATTTTGTCCTTTAATATAAATCCAGTATGAAAGAGAGCCAGACTTTCTGAAAGATTCAGGCCCTTGGCTGAGTAAGAGGGGATGGAAATTAAGGTTGGCAATTGGCAGGCACTGCTGTTCTGTTTTGCTAGGTTTTTACTAAGAATAATTATATGAATGATCACAGGCTTAACTTCATATGGATAGTTTAAGTGCCACCTGAGACTCATGTTCCACAATGGAAACATGGCACAACTTGATAAACTGCATTTGTTTCTTCAGTCACCACAGTCGGCATATAATCTCCCTCCAACATTTTGCATCAGACGCTGGGACTCCTATGTAAAGCATTCAGAATTAATGCAAAGATGAAAGAAATGTGTTTTGACTTTTGTGCTAAATGCCTGTAGAAAATCATGCTTATTTCTGGTTTTGTGTGTGGATAAACTGGTTTAGTACACACCATCCCTGCTCACCTCACCAAAGTGGCACCATTGTATCACATTTTATCTTATCAATAGAGAATTTTTTTAAGTATAACTTCAGGTACTCAAGAATAATAAGACTTTCCTCTTGGTGAAAAAAAACTATTAGTGCACAAGAAAAGCTGTACATTGCTAGTACATTGCTATGTACAAGCTGTACATATACAGGCAACCGTATAGACTGAGGGTAGTTTAAGCTGAACAAGTCTTCATTTTTTCAGCAGAATGATACTGTCAGATAAGACCAGCCAGGACTGGACTAGGAAAGGGCCCCTAGCTGTTTTAGACCTATAGTGCTTTTTGCTCTCTTCAGAAAGCATTCTCATGATCTGCAGTATTAAAGCCTGGACAGGTGTCAGAGAGGGCTGATACACAGGGATAACTCTGGTCAAAAGGTAGCAGAAAGTCATAAACAACTTTGACACTTTGTCTGAGTAGTTTTAACCTGGTCTGTATTCTTTTTCAAAGATATTGCTTGAGTTCACCAAGGGCAGGAGACTTTGAATCACTGTTCCCAGAATATCTGGTAAGAAACAAAGGAAACATATTGGTCTAATTTTGTTTTTCTTTTTCAGAATGGGTTGTATTACAGCTAATTCAACAGAGTTGGACATAAAACCTAATATTAAAGAAGTATTGGCATTATGACGGATGGAAAGCCTGACAGCCTCCTAGTTGCAGTGACATTTGATGACAAGTCTGCTGTAGATCTTGTTACTAGTAATCATTTGCACAGGCTGAACTGGTTATACTCACTTAGTACTTAATACATCACTTATTATTAGCATTATTTTGGGGCATTACTTAAAAGAAAGTCAGTTTTGTTTTATTTGATGTAATTATTTTACTTTGACCATTTTGGCATAAAGACACAAAGATGCACAAAGCCATAAAGATGACAATATGTCTCTAATGGGCAGTTGAAATAGAAGCCTTTGCCAGAGGAGTGAATAATTCAAGAAGAGATCCCATCCTTATCCCTTTTATTTCTCCCGGACACGTGGCCGCTTGTTGTAGCGAAGGTTTAATGGAATCTGTCATTTTTTTAACTCAGAGAAACAAGTATTTTACATGAGCTGTCTGAATGATAAAAATATAAATTCTGTTTCCCAAGTTCAGCTCTCTTGTCCTGCCTCGGTTCAAACAAAAATGAGTCTGAACAAGATTTCCAACTAAGAAAAAAAACACTCCATGGTCTCACATGAGGACCATTTATCTTATAGTGGTCAACAATCCTTTCTTCTCTTATTTATTCTTTATTGTTCCTAAGAGGCCTTCGGGAGAAGCAATTCAGATTTTAAAGACTGGCCTGTAATTCAGCAAATGAGACAACCCTCTTTTCCTAGAATAGTTTCGTGATCGTAGAAAATAGCTGCTTTTAAAATAATCTTTTTCACTATGAGCTCTTTTTTTTGACTTTCTCCATGCTGATTTTCTGTGAGGAACGTACATTCAGCATTGCATCATTTAGTTCCGTGCAGCTCCTGCTGCTCAGTTTGACCTCCACAACTGATCGCTAACTTCAAGTGCGTGAGAGAAGGAGATGCGGGGAGCTTTCTGTTCAGACAAGGGGTGGCATTAAGGTGCAGAATGCAGGAATGTCAGATGGGCTCTGTAACTGCATCTGAATAGAGCTCCCTTCATGTCCCCCAGCCCTTTAAGCCACACAGCATCTGTGTGCACTGTAGGCTAGAATATTAATAAGCCTTCTGCAAAATAAATATGGTCCCCTCTTGCACTTAATGGAGCCCAGAGAAAGGATGTGGCCATTTGCACAATAGTGCACAAAACACATATTTGTACTGTTCATCTCTTCCTCGTGAGGACATTTCTTTTACCCATTCTTTCCCTGGCTGCTTGTTAATCGGCTGAGCCGAACGTCTGCTTAATAACGCTGTCTGCAAGCTTCAATTACTCCTTTAAACTGAAGCTGTTTTATAGCACTGTGTTCTAATGCCAACTTTGTAGGAAGAAGACTGAATGGCAGGATTTGAGTTGTGAACACATATGGGTTTTATTACATATAAAATCCAACATATGCAACGTCGAAGTGCATGTGTGTCAGAGTAAGTGAAGCAGGGCCTACATAAACAGCACGTTGTAAACAATGAAACAATTTAACCATGAAACTTCCCTGTAATCAGGGGACAAGTTTGACTTGATTATCATCATGTATGTAGATGCCATGTGGTGTAGAGAGCAGCAAAAACCACCCCTTAGCTTTTTCTAAAAAGCCACCAGGCCTTCTGCTCCTTGTGATGCGTGGTGTGCAGCAGGAACTTGTAAACTGTTATTATCAGTCGCTGGATTTCGTCGTACTCACTTTTCTTTTACCTGATACTCTAATAGTCAGACATTCAGTGCTGTAGCAGTTAGCAGCTGAGATTTGTACTTTGAAGGCTGTCAGTGTGAACCCCAGTCTTGGTTTTGCATCCTTGGGCAAGGAACTTGCTGTTTCACTCCAGCAAGAATCCCTAGCTAGATGAAATATGTCAAAGTTGCTTTGCCTAAAAGCTAATTATAATATTAAAGCAAAACGAAACAAAGATGTTTAATAAGGATTTAATTCTATTTATTACAGAATGGTAGCGCTTAAAATGATTTCAATTTATTTTATTTCTAAACATTTAAAGTACTTGTACATATAACTGAATATTATGTTCTCAGAGGACTTACTGTTACAGAGGAAAGTTGGTTTAGCAACAAATCCTCAAAGTTAAAAATAACGTGTTAAATTTGACAGGTGCAATATTCTTCAGAATCGCTTGTGGAGTCACACATCCGAATGTGTGAAGAATGAATCGTCACTCCAAATGTCTGCTGGATTTGCACAAGACTGCTGTATTTAGCTTATCAAAAAGGTGGAAGTGAGCAGGAAAGTATTAAGCAGCAAATACGGATTAAATCATAATTCTTAGAAAAAATATACACTACATGGCCAAAGGTACGTGGACACATGAACACCACACCCATTTGTGCTTGTTGAACATTTAATTTCAAAACCATGTGCATTAACATGGAGCTGTTCTCCCCCCTTTGCAGCTATAACAGCCTTCACTCTTCTGGTAAGGCTTTCACTAGATTTTGGAACATGACTGTAGAGATTTGCTCCCATTCAGACACAAAAGCATCAGTGAGGTCAGGCACTGATGTTGTGCAATGGGGTCTGCCTCATTGGCATTCTAATTCATCACAAAGGTGTATGATGGGGTTCAGGTCTGGGCTCTGTGTAGTCCAGTCAAGTTCTTCCTCACTAGACTTAGTAAACCATTTCTTCATGGACCTTGTTTTGTACCCAGGGACATTGTCATGCTGAAACAGAAAAGTGCTTCCCTCTCTAAACTTATGCAACAAAGTTGGAAGAACACAATTCTCTAGAATGTCACTGTACGTTATAGCATTAAAATTTCCCTTCACTGGAATTAAGGAGCCCAAACCATGAAAAACAGCCCCAGGCCATTATTCCTTGACCACCAGCCTTTACAGCCAGTGTCTCCTGGCATCTGCCCAAACCCAGATTCGTTCATCAGACTGTCAGATAGTGAAACTCATCACTCCAGAGAACGCGTTTTCACTGCTCAGGAGCCCAACGGTGCCATATTTTACACCATTCTAGCTGAAGCTTGGCATTGTGCATGGTGATCTCTGTGTGCAGCTGCTCAGCCATAGAAAACCAGTTCACGAAGTTCACGACAAACAATTCTTTTGTTTCCAGACACAATTTTGGACTCGATAGTGAGTATTGCAACTGGGGATGCACGATTTTTACGTACAACACACTTCAGCACTTGGCGGTCCCATTCTGTGAGCTTGAGTGGCTGAGTGATTCATGGTTGACCCAAAATGTTTCCACTTCACAATAACAGAACTAACGGTTGAATGGAGCAGGTCTAGCAAGGCAGAAATTTGACAAACTCATTTTTTTGGAAGGTGGCATCCTGTGGTGGTTCCAAGCTAAAAGTCACTGAGCTGTTTAGTACAACTCATTCTGCTGCAGATCTTTGCCTAAAGAGATTCCATGGCTGTATGCTGGATTTTATGTACTTGATAGTATTGGGTGTGGTTGGAATAATCAAAACCATTAATTAGAAGGGGTTTCCACATATTCTTGGCTATGTAGTGTATTTTGGGCTTTGACCACATATATAGTGTTAAAATATTCCAAATTCTGTGGCTGTTTGAATATATAAACTATTAGAAACCTCCCATATGATGCAGCATTTAAAATGTGTTTGCCAAAGCTTACAAAGAAAAAGTGCAGGGCAGCTCCATGGGGGGATTAAACAGCTGTCAATGCCCTGCCCACTTAAGGATCATTGCCCCAAATCCCCCAGACTGCAGCTGTGCCCTCAGCAGTCCTGTCGTAGGAAGTGCCTCGGTTTCTCCGCTGTGGAGAAGGAGGATCTCATCCCCTTTGCTTGAGCTGTAGAGATGTTCTTTAATTATGGTGCCTCAGTGCAACTCTCCTCCACCTCATACTGGTGACCATATTAGAGCTGCCATGTGGGACATGATTAACGCATAACTGCTTGATGTGAAGGTCAGTCACATGGCAGAGGGATATTCAGTCAGGTAGATCTGCTCATAAAGATCAGTTGTTACGGATTTTTTGCAGTTACTTTCATATCGCTAGGTTCCATTCGGTGCGTACCCCACTTTGACACTCTCCCCAGAGCCTCTGAAGACAGTTCACCAAAGGAGCTCACAGCAGGGTCTACTTTTGACACTGTGGAGACATATGGGAGGGGACTGGAGGCCTCCAGCAATGAGAAAGTGAAATAGTCTGGAAGGATACTTAAGGGCAGCTAACTTAGAATATGCAAAGAGTTCCTCAAGCCTGGACAGTTCATTGGTCAAGCTCACAGCCTCCTCACTTACCCAGGGCATTAGGCAGGAGTCACTCACAGAGGATATTCATCATGCATCTGACTTATTTCTTGACATGCTGTTTCCACGGGAACTGAGAACTGCCTACAGTGACATCTTCTGATTGCAGTTATTATTAAATATGTTCCCAGCATGGAATTTACCTTTATTCCACAATATGGTAGAAAGACCAAAGATGGGAACAGGCAAGGAAAAGAGAAGGAATGGAAGAGTGTGTGGTCACTGTCAAAAGGCAAGACAATCCCTCATCCCAGAAAGCACAACTTGCGTAGTAAAAGGAAAGCAACGACCCCTATTCTCTTTCCCCACATGTTTATGCTGTAGCATTATGTTTTTGTGTGAATGCTGGTGGAAAAAACAGAATCTGAGCTTTGTAAAAGAAGAACAAAAGGAATCTGTTAAATGTATTTTGCACTGTCAAACAAAGTGACTGGTCTGCTTGGAGAATTTCTGGGTTTCACTTTTTGAATGCTGAAATGAATTGGAATTGGTCGAGGGGGTGGCTACAAAACAGATCTTCAGTGACAGTCGACATGCTTCAGGGGCGGTCAGTCACATTTTCCTGAGCATAGTCACATGCCCGTGTGTGACGAGGATCAGGTCACGTCACACTAAATCCATGCATAAGCAAATCACTGTATGATATTCTTTCCTGCAAAGACAGGAGGGATTAGGAAGGGGCAGTATATAAACTTGCAGATCCTACAAATGTTATAGCATGCCTTCGTCTCACAGCGCATTCTGCACAGCTTCTGGTTCAGGCCATAGTGACGTCCCTGTCAGACTACTGCAGCTCCCTTCTGTCTTCTGTATTTCTCTCTGCCATTAATCCTCTCCAGCTAATCCAGAATGTTGTGGAAGAAGTTATATCTTCCTGCCAAGGACTCCCATGTACAGACCGTCCTCGACTTATGACTCAACTCAACAAATCAACATACAACAAATCACACCAGATAAATATATAAATAAACGAACAAATGAAGTGGACAGAAATGGTCAAAAAAGTGCTTTCCAGGAACTTTACTGAGCATCTTATAGCTAATTAAAACATATACAGTAGATGTACGACATCCTAGCATAACTGTTACGTTGCAGTCAGGACACAGACACGTGCAGATGTCAAACGAAGAATCTTGTTTATTGTTAGAGGTTGTTCCAAAGTTGTAGTCACAAAACAAGCGTGGGTCAAAAACAGGAATCATTCAAGAACAAGCGACGAAACAAACAAGGGTAAGGCACAAATGATATCCATAAGACAAAGCAGGTCGATAACCGGAGAAGCAATCAGAAGGAATGCTCGGTATGCATGGACTATACATGGCAATACTTCACACCGACATGTTGAACCAGCACAGGTATATATAGGGGTGAGTCAATGACAAACAGGTACGAGGAACCAATAAACAGAGGAGGTGGGACAGATATCAGGAGACCGGACCAGGGGGCGTGACAGTAACCACTGCATCTGCCGACAGCTGTAGGAAAACATATGCAGTACTTTGTACAATGACACTACTGAGCGCTTTTAGCTTATACAGACAGTGCCAGCAACCAGCCGGCAGCCATGTTCTTGCATCTCACATACACTGCACTTTAAAAAAAAAAACTTTGGTAAGGAATATAGTACTAAATCATTTAATTAAAATTATTTTGTATTATCATGTATATTTCATAATATACATACTGTGGCTAGGAATAAAACAAAATGGGTCAAAAACATAAACAAACATCAACGTTTGAAAAGAAGTTACTATGTGGTGGACTATATACTCATGAGTACGATCCATTTATGACTTGATTTGACTGATTTGTCTCTATCTCCCCAAACTGTCTCTCTCTTCTGGTTCCTTGTAGCTGCCGCTATTAAGCTGAAGATTCTGCGAATCTTCAAAGGATCTGCTCCCCAACACCTACAGGACCCAGTCACTACTTGCACTCCAGCAACAACACTATGCTCCTCCACAAATGGCCACTTGTTGGTACCACATTTGAGTGGTTCAAAATTGCAAGCCTTTTGGTTCTTGGTTTGTGCTTCTATGTGGTGGAATAAGCTCCATCTGTTGCCCAAAACTGCTAAATCCCTTTCAACATTCAAAAAGGATCTGAGAATCATCCGTTTCAGACCCACTTTCCTGATTTCTTAACATCTCCATAAACTGGCATAACATCATCTATCACAATCACATGTGCGTTTCCTACAAATTATATATGCAGCTATTCGCAAAATGTGCATTGGCAAAAAATCGGTGGAACTGGATAAACTGTCCATGCTTTGAGAATCTTTTGAGAATCTTGTGAAATACGCTTCTGTGTTCTCTGAGCTGGATGTCTGCTAAATGAATGAATGTAAGTATCAAGTTTGAGCAGACTAAAATCTACACAATTGTCTGTATTACATGTGTGCAGAGAATAGGTTTTATACAGGGGAGATGTATATAAAGATGTATATAGGTTGCTCTACAGAAACATCTAGAGGAAGTCATGCACAGACTGACACCTGTGGGGAGTGTTAAGTCCTACATTTCTGATGGCTGGTGATTTTTATCAGTGTGCTCTCCTGTCACAACAGTGACCATTAATAAATGAGAAATATTATGTTGTCATTAAACCTTTCATAGACAATGACACTTCTTTCATTTAGGCACCTGTTAGTAGATTTAAACTGAACAATTCCAGGTATAACATGCATAGATATAAAGCGAAATGGCCATGATCAGCAAGAGAGCTGAGATTGTGCTCATCCAGCTACACAAAAAGTCCTCAGCTCCTTTAAATGACTCAGCTGTTAGCATTTTTGTATAAGCAAAGTGTCCGCTTGATAGCATCCAATGAGATGACAAACCATGCGTATTGTGACTCTGAGCATGGCCCTTGCTAAGAGTAAACATAGAATTTGACATCCAAAATGTGTACCTGGCTTACTCAGACATAAATACCCCCAAGCAGGCCACTCTTGGGCAAGGTCGTTTGGTACAAGGAGTTGTCTATACATGTGGCCAGAATTTATAGAGAGAATTTGTGAGGTGTAGTTCCCCTTGCTCCCAACTCCCCAACATCGCCAATAGGGAACCCACCCTTTGACAGCTGTTCTTTCCCTGCATACTTTACAGCCTGGTCATAATGTGCAAACACCAGATGGTTCAAAATGACCACATTCCAGAAGTGTTTAGGTGCAGATGTGAAAAGGAGCGCACTGATGCAGGAACAAACCAGTGCTGACCAGTGCCTGTCAGATCAAGAGAGCCCCTGAACCCAAACAATGTAGCATAGTCATAAAGTTTCATCCAGCTTCTTTAAAAAGATTTTTGTCATGTTGTCTTGAAAAATCAGACCCATCCGATACAAAGACTGAAGCACATTAAATATTTCAAAAAAGGGGAAAAAAATCAAAAATCTTAAATAAATTCAGAATACCTTTTTTTGTCGTGAATACTAAGTTTTAAATGTAGGGCATAAAACCTAGTTCTTAATACTGGAAATCATGACACTGTTTTTCATCAGTCTTTGCCAGTAATTAATGAAACAGTTGCCAATTAAAAATAATGTCAATTATGTTTACAGTATGTCAACTCGAATGGGTGTCAGAGGTGCACCTTTTGGAAGGACGCCACCGTCTATGGATTTATATTTATAACGCAGATTTAAATCCAGCACATTATTTACTTGCATATTTATCCATACTACAGTCTTCCCCCACTTTAAGGTAATTCATTACCGAACAACCCTTCATAAGTTGAATTCTCATAAGTACAGTTTAATTAATTACCATTTGTTTTACAAAAATTTACTCAGAAACTGCACTGCCACTCATTTATGCTAAAGTATCACTAAACCCCATTGAAATATATGCAATTATTTCATTATTTGTCATAATGGTGGTTATCATAGCACAATGTTTCCTTTCATCGATTACGATATAATATTTTATGTGTGTGTACCTGCGCTCTTAGCTCTTTTGTTACCATAACGTTCTTTACAATTAAACACTAGCAAACATGACATACATAAGATACTAAGATGCATAAAATGCATGTTTTAACAAAAGCTTTAATTCAAAAAAGCACAACATAAGGTTAAAGACAAAAAAATCTGCGGAAAGAATCCAAATTAATTCAAACTCACCGAAGATCACGCTGTTTGTACAGTTTAAACAGGGGCTTGATGAGTAACGTGTGAAACTTTAAAAAATGGGGTAAACAGGTGAACGAACGATAGCACCAAAAAAAAAGAAGGATAACAAAATGGCTCTTGTCTTGCATCATTTAGAAGGTGCATGAAATTCAACCTCTGTCCTCATAAATGTTTTGTAAATTGACGGAGGGATATTAAAGCATTTTTAATTAATGTTGAGTTTTCCAATAAGTGAATTCTTGGATGACTGCACTGGCTTTTGTCGGAGATTTATCTTCATTGTAAACCCAGTCACAGAAATTGTTTCCTTAAAAATAAAAAGAAAACTGGCCAGAGGCTCAAAGGACTATTTTTGGTCCTCTAAAAGTTGTTGTCGGATTTCCTGGGAGTGGAACGTGGTTTTCTATGTTAATGTGTCTCCTGGTGTGTTGTGTTGTCTTAGCATTCGTTGAACTAATGAACCCTGCCAGCTTCCTCTTGGTGCTGAAGGAGAACTTTTACTCTAAACCTCCTTCTGGCCGTGGACCTCCTCCTGCTTATTTCAGTCTCACATTTCTTGTGCTACTCTCCATCCAAGAAGGAGTTTGCTTCATTTCATGGTGATCACAGAAATGTCCTACAAAAGTCCAATGTCACAGTGTGTCAGTTTCTTTTAAAACAAAAAAAAAAACACAATACAAATGAAGGACATTTGGTCAGTCTTGCTCATTTTAGATTCTCTGAGTGGTTGACCAAGACACAGTGCTGGATTGGACTGTGTACGGAAGGCTCAGGTGTGTCCCTGGAGTGACCATCCAGTGAGTCGGGGTTGGGTTTTGCTCTGTCCGTCCCATTTGGCTGTTTGCCCTTATGGAAATATTCATGGCTCTGGACGCCATGCAAGGACTTGGATCGGCGAGACGAGTTATGATGACTGTCTCATTGTCAGTCCTCCTCTGTGACCCCAGTAGAATCCAGCTTTATCTCCTGAAGTGTGGGGGCTTCAAGGAGCATGGTGGGGTATGGAGGTGATTTGTCTGCTCAGGGTCCAATAGTGGAGGACGAAAGTGGTTCTCCCAGGAGATGACTTGCGCCTGCCAATGCCTTCCAGCCCATTGAGCTTGCCTGGCTGTGAGTGACAGCGGAGATGCAGCGGAGGGAAGGAGAAATGACTCACTGTCGCCCTGATCCCCAGCCCACGCACACACCCTGAATGTGCATCATTTAAAACTGCCCCAATCCTCTTTAATCAGGGCAAACCAGGACTACCGTACCCCAGGCCCAAGGTCTTCATTAAAGTGGCAGCAGCATCTTAATTCCTGAGGAGTCTTATCTGGGCCCCATTCCTCCTCCCACTAACTTGGCTAATTAAATATATATTCTGTTAAACATTACCTTGACTTTGTGACAGTTGTGCATCAGTACTGTTGCAGAACTGCACACACAAGGCTTACAGACCAAATAATCTCCGTTTTGCCTTTTGACAAAGCAGATTGTCAGCAAAGCAAAATTTGATCTCCCATGATCTGACAGGTGGCGATACTACAAGTATGTAAATGCTGTCATGCTGCAGGAAATCAACTGTTGCTGATCTGTGTGTGGTGTCCCACAGCGTCCAGCACAGAGAAGTTTATCTGCCTTCTCTGTCTGCAAATCCCACTGTTGCTCACGTTCTTAAACTTTCACTTGGGTGTTCCTCAGAGTTCCCAAAGCCTAGAGAGTCACACTGTGTCCTGCTGTGCTCATTCTCCGTCCTGAACCTTTAGGCTCTTTCAAGACAGAAATTGGATGGATGCCTTTATCTTGTGCTTCACAAAAAAAGAAAGAAAAAACCATGTTGGACTTTATTGAATTATATATGCCTCTGGGCTACCCATTTCCTCCAGTCTGAAGGAATGATTGATAATGAAGTTCCACAGGGTTCACGTTTCCTGTTTTTTGTGTTCAGTTGATGGAATAAGCTTTGATTTGAATGTTGATTTAATTCCCATGTCTTTAGTAGGAGTTTGACTGTGATAGGAGCTGTGGCCTTGCAGGTGCCACTTGTCTCTTCCAGTTCCAGATTTGTCATTAATATTATTGCTTGCACTTGTGGTTCTCAGTAAGGCCTGTTTTGATGAAGAGAGACAAGATTTAGAGTCTTTTTAATTACACTGCTTCTATGACTGGAATTTGCAGCCTTGCAGAGAGTGTTTAAAAATGCCACCCAAATGCCACCGATCCCGATAAAACTGGATTCCGTAAGGGACAGTGCTTCTCTGTGACTTCCTCCTCAAGAACATTCTTCCTCCCCAAAAAAATGTTCAACAGGACTTAGAGTGCTCGTTATTGCTTTTATTGGTCCCTATGCTCAAATTTATATATTGTACACATTACACGTTCTGTTTATAGGACTGGATTTTGAAATCTCTAGAGTGCAATAGAAGTGCTCTTCAAAGAGTGCTGTCCAGAATCTGTAGTTAATTAAACTACTTTTGCTTTAACCTGCCAGGCTTCTACAGTCACATAACAGGAACGCCAGCTGTCCAAGTGACAATTTCTTACAAGATTTCAGCGCCAGTGTCGAAGTAGCTTGTCTCTGCTGCGTGAATTTTTGCACTGATCTATCATGGAGCATATGCAAATTCATTAAATGGCATGCTTCTCTTATGCTTATCTATGCTCTTTGATGATGCAAACCAGATACTTTGTGCTCAGTTTCTCTCACTCTTTGTGTCTCTGATGCTGGGCTTTGCTCTTCTACTCTTCCCCATGAGTCTGCTGGGTGCGGGGAGTGCACCTACCACCCTTGTGCTTTGACCGTTGTCACAGATTTTGAAGGATACCAGGACAGAAAGTTGAAGTAAGGTAGCCCTGTTCCACAAGTTGCCATAGCCTTCTGTTGATCCGATAGTTATAAAGTGATCGGGGGCAGCCTGGTGGTATTTTCTCTGTGTTTGCTGGAGTGAATTCCCAGCAGAAATTATGCCACATTTTAGCAACCCTTTAAGTACATGCAAATATTAGCCCAGGATGACAGCTTGCCCACAATTGTAGCTCTGTTAGGGCCAGGATGCACCAGACAGATATTAGATCCCCTTTCACATGGTATCACCTAGACACAATTTAATTGTGGAAACATCAGTGCAAAACTCTTGCTATCCTTACACAGGGTGATCTTAAGAGCAGTGAAAACCATTAACAGTGGCCTGTGGCTGTACATTTTTATTTATAAAAGCTATTGGCAGAAGTTTGATGTGCATATTTAGCACTGAATCTAGTCCCAGTTTGATGTATGTTCACATAATGCAAAGCAGATGACAAGCTGCTGTATTTTGTCAAAGGACACATACAGTATGTGAAAAGAATTCCTGAGTGAAGAATGTGATGACTTTGCAGAATGGAATTATGTGTGCAATTCAACATTTAGCACAGTGTTTGTCATATTCCAGCAAAATATGTAATCAGAATTTTCCAGTAAAATGTGAATTTGTACAGACATAAAAGCGTGAGTGAGGCAACAATTAATTTTTGTTTCTTCATTTCCATATAAGTGATTCTTTGGAGACCTCAGTTCAGAAATTGGACAGGAACATGGACGTAATAATAGCAGAGAGTAACAGATGACTTTTCTTGTGTAATAAAAATAATAATTCTCTTTGGACAAGAAAGAAAGAAAAACAGACCCAGCGATGGTTTCCTTTGTTTTCCCCCACTGTTGGTTTAATTCTTTGTGCAGGTTTGCACACCTCTGTCACGCTCCCTGGGTAGTGCTGGGCCACCAGGCTGGATGCCATCCCCTCTTTGACAAGCAGCTGGGTGGCACAGGGTGGCAGAAATGCCCATCCTCTGCCCTCTTTGTGTCACTGTTGGCATTTGAGACTCTATTTCAAGTTAAAAACATGATAAGGGATACGCAGAATTTAAAATATGAATGTTTTTTATGAAGTATTGTGCTGTTGATGTGATGAGCAGAGCGTTGGTGCTCACAAATGGCTGCCAAAGGAAATCCTCTGTTCAGATGCACAAAGGAGAAGACACTGAATCATTTCTTCTCTGGTGACATCTGCAAAATCGTCTGAACATTTCAATGACATCATCTAGAGAGGATCATAGTGCTGAAACATCAGGCACCGTAGGAAAGGTCTGGGGAAGAGAAAGACACTGTGAACAGAGTCGTGGGACCCTTTTAATGGTAGGTCAGGACAAGCCCCCCATTGCAAGCATGAATTCCTGTTTCTGGATGTGTGGGTTCACCGCCTAATGACTGATAATGAAGAGAGCATTTAAAGCAACAAAGACCCCTGATGCTGTCTGAAGACCCTCATGGTGACATATAACGTAAGCTGGCTTGGAGCACTGCAGGCCAGAGCTTGAGTCTGTGCAACAGAGACATACAGAGCAGCAGTAGTGTTTATAGGTGCCTCCACAGATGGGTGGAGAGACATAGAGGGTTTAAAGGTGCCCGCAGATGATAAGGAAAGATGAGTAGCTTTGTATAATGACCTTTTGCAAAGAGACACAACCGTGACTGGAGCGCAGTGGAAAGAATTAAGTTTCATTTTTAAAGGGCTTTTTTTTAATCTAAACTTTCAGCTTCACCTCACAGTGCAGCATACATGTTATTTATGAGAAAACCGAAGTGAAGACAAACTGCTCTGATAAGCGAAAACATGCAGGATTTACATTGTGGCAAATCCGTTATCCTGTACGCTCATGAGGAAGACATTTATTTTTTTTGGTCCATAGGAAAGAAAAGAGAAATTAAAAAAGGAGAAAAATGAGAAAATAATCATCTGACAGTATTGTCTTATGGAACCGCCAGAGGTCACACACTGTTTGTTGACATGCTTGAGAACCTTGGGGTTGGGGATTCTTGTCCAGCAATACCCCTGCCTGCCTGTGCCTGGTAAGCGGGGACATGTTGACCTTACCCTGAACATAGCAGGATGCCCCTTTTTATTTTGTGTGTCAATCACAAATTGTTTTACTGGTCTGGAACATTGGAAAATGACAAAATGTGAAAATATTGTCAGTTAAAATGCTTACTTTGTCTTCCCTATTTCCTTTGCATATTTCCATTAGAAATACTTATTACTACGATTCATTTTGTCTGGACCACAGGGTACTTAAAAAAATCCTTTGACAGGTGAACCAACAGATTAGATTCTTGCAGTTAGATCACAACTAGCAGTCAGCATGGAGTCTCACAATGGTGGGTGGCACTGTGTGCAAGGTGTCAGAAATGGAACATGGCCTTGGACGGGGCAGGATCACCACGATGGATTTGCGGAGCCGAGATGGTGGCAGACACTGCTGATTGGTTTTGTTGCACCAACTGGAGCATCATTTTCAGCCTGGGTGCTACCAGAGAACAGATGGAAGCTAAAATTAAGAGTATGTGTTGATTCTCTGTTGATGTGTTGGATGGTTTACCCTGATCCTAGACAGCATGCGTCATTCTCACAAGGGAACAGCAGAAAGGAAGACTCGCCACAAATTAACTGTAATTTTGCTTTGATTTCTTTGTAGTATTCCTCAAATTTTGTAATATGCTTACACATAAATACAAAAACTTGTTGCTTACAAAATACGAATCCGTTGTTCTTCAAGGAACTTCCTTTGTGATTGCAGAATTATTCAGATCACACCTGAGAGTTAATCTTTACTTAGGCATTACTTTGAAAAAGTTTTTGACTCTCTTGCAACCACATTACCTCTGGACCCCCAGGACCTCTAAGATTTATATATTGCCTGATTCAGATCTTATGCTTCTTGTCCATGGGTTGCTGTTAATTAACTTTGACAGTTGTAGCTAAGCAGGCAGCTCCCAAGACAACTTAGCCTGTGTTAATTATATCTCCGAATATCATGATCCTCGAGGCTGTCAAATCTGCCTCTGTTGGCTCCTCCTTTAGATGCAGCAGCATATAAAAAATGCTGATTGTGCAGTCAGCACATTTTTCGACTCTTAAGGATTTGGCTAATTAAGCGATCAAACTGTGGTCGGTATTCGGTGCAGTTTGGCGATCAGACGGGACAGTCAGGGACACCCGTCAGGTTCATATTTAGCTTACAAGCGTTTATTTAGCAGAATCTCCAGGGGTTGTAGAATCAGACAGGTAGAGCCTCTTTCCAGCACACTGTGCTGGAATCACGGTGGCTCTGCGTGAGGTCTGTTCAAAACTATCCAGACTAGCAGTGTGCTACCCGACCCGAGCCCCTCTGGCCAAAAAAAGCATCGGGTTTTGGGCTGAGTTCGAGTTGCTTTTTCACGTGCAGTCTTAAGCTCGGGATGGATTCAGATTTATTCCCAAACAAGGGAAACTAAATAATTATTATTACTTCATGTTTGAAATTTAATTTTATGAGAAAAAAGTAGTAACTCATTTTCCACTCTTGCCCTTGCTTGTCAGTGCGTCAGAGAACCTGCAACGGAGGAAAATAAAATGAAAACTCACGAAGGGAGAAGTACACAAGAAGCCACTAGTCTTTGCTATGGAAACATTATGATTTTTTGGTAACAACAGATAAAAAGCTCATCAGCACCTAATATTCCCGTGTCAAGTCCTTGAGCGCTCAATCACTCCTAAGCAGTAAGACATATGGTTTATCATCATACTTCCTTGTGCACATGGGCCACTGTGTAGGTGCAGCTGTTTAATATCCCATATGGAAATACAGCCTATTATAGTCTGATAATTATTGCCTGTAAGATAATCAGTTCCACACAAATGTATAATAAATACTTGAGTCGTGTGTTGCCTTACACTATGATGGAGAAAGCAGCTAAAGCCTGCAGACATATTCACTTTGCTTACAGCGGTAGCTTTTTAGTAGATCCATTACAGTTGGCAGTTTTTCCTATTTTCAAAAAGTATTACAAATGTATTCTTTGTGGTTTTTCTTACCACACTTTATTTTCGGTGTATAAACTCAAGCAGGGAACAGTGAAGCGCTGTAAAGCCACGCCTGTGAAAGTGTGTCTGTCTTCTATATATGTAAAGAAGCACATACACTGTTGTGGGTTCTTTTATATCAACACAACAAGAAGCAGCTGCTAGCAAGACTCTGCATCTACAGTATTACGCAGCATCTCGGGTTCAGCTCAGGCTTCGGTTTTAAATTTGGGAGCACCTTCTGGGTCGGGTTTTTTCAAGACCTCCGGTAGTGAATGCATAAAAGTGTCAGTTTCATGCCTGTGCAGACCTCTAACCTGGACTGATAACATTTCCACTGGATGGCACTGCAGTGCGGGATTGGGCTGGGAGTGGGAGGTCAGTGCTCGAGACGAATGACAGTTTGCAGTTGTTCATCGCTGTGCATCATCTGGAACAGCATGCTTGCATGCATTACAACAGTTCCTTGCAAAACAGCACATTGGCCACGTTCAGCAGCCTCCACACTTGTCCAATACTGCCTCCTCTGACATTTTTCTTTTTCCACAAGTCAAAATGTTGCTGAAAGTACAGATTCGTTTTGGGCAAATATAAAATGTGACAAGCTTGTGACGGGTCACATGCAGTCAGCAAAGGTTCGATGACTTTCCTGCCCCACCACAGTCCTGCAGCACAGCACCATCCAGTGGCAATGTTGTCACTCTGGATATGTTTTGAATGGACCTTGTATTAGACTTACCTGGAGTTTTCAAGTATGCAAGTGTGTGTCAAAGCTCTCAACCCAAAGTTCACCGGAGCTATTAAACCTCTGTCCTAGACACTGAGCAACCGTCTCATGTTCCTTCAGGAACGATGAGCTGGGAGTTTCTTTGTCTATTTCTAGACAAAAACACGGGACTCAATCGAAGGTGATACGCGATGTACTGGGACACAGAATTCTGCTGCAGTGCTATTGAAAATAACTTTGTTGTCAAAGGGTCAAACTTGAGTATCAGCTAAGCAAATAGAGTAATGAGTAGTTATTGGCAATAAAGATTTGGGGAGAAATCATCTCACTATGCTTTTTAAAGTTGACTGCATATGGTTGTGGTTTACTGTGGCACTTCGGCAATCATCTACATTCATCTAGGTCACATATTATATAAATGTATATATAAAAGTGCTTTTTTAGTTGGAAGTTAGTAGTTGTAACCAAGAATATGCCAAAAGACTGGACTGTAAAAACCAGCAAATTGTCATCCATATATATATATAGTCCTTAACCATTTTATCCTGGTCCGCACCGAAGTTTGTCCTGGAATCACTGTGCACTGGGCTATGAAACTACACTCTGAAAGGTATGTGAGTCCATAAAAGGCAAAGTGTAATTTTGGGCATAATTTTATTTCAAAAATATGGCTTGCAAGTTGCAGCCACAAAATGTGCTGTATATATGCAATGTTATTTACGAATGCAGATTGCAGTACATAAGTATAACATCTTACAGCACTTTTTAAAATCTGTAATCTTAGCTCTTCAGCACAGAAAGGCATAAAAATAGCTGTATCACATCTTGATTGCCTACGATAGATGGTATTTTTATGTAAGATGCAGAGGCTTTCAGTGTATATGCAATCCCATAAACTGGGCCCTGCAGTAGATTTCTATTAGGCAAGTCTTATACTCCCAAATGTTTGGTTCATATCTGGGTTCCCAATAAAAGCCCAAAGGATCTTCAAAGGGTTTGTCTGAAAGATAACACGGCAGCTTTGTTTGGAATTCCACTCATCAAGACAATGTAAAGACCATAGTTAGAAAATATGAGGAAGATCCTGACCAGCATGTCACAGATGTGCTCTGCTTTGCTGTACATGACCTGGAACACTGCACTAGCCACCCTAAATCATCCAGCTTACTGTATACTTTGCAGGATGCTGGTCTGAAGCAGCAACTGGTGTCCCCATAGGTTTGCTCATGCATTTTATTGTTAGCACAGTGTTTTTGACAGGCAGCTGGCACATCACATCTTCACATCATCGCATCGCTATGCAGAGCTGACAAATGACAGCCGGGCCCTGGAACTGTAGGTTAGGGGGTCCACTACACGTGTTTGACAGGGGTGTGACTCTTACACCCTCACGCTTTTCTCGTTGCTGAAAATATACTAAAGGGACAAGAAGAAGCATTAGCATTTTGTAAAGCTAATTAAATCATAGGGAATATCCTGCATGCCCATTGCTGCTGCTACTGTATGTAGTACATACTCTCCACTGGTGGTCCAACGTGCGAGCAATGCAGGGAATGACATGCACTTTGTGCATCTTTAGAGAGCAAATTAAAGGTGGGAGCATGGTTCACCCAAAGTAATGATGCTGGGCACGTGGCTGAGAGAACTGTTCCATTTACCTGGCTCTGGAGAGGTGCTGGTGCTCAGGATTCTGGGAGAACGGATAATGTGTTGCTTGAGGGCCCGGCACTAAAGAGATTGTGAGGTGAGCAATAAAATCCCTTTAAATGGATGGGCTTTGGAGTTAGACTGAAGGAGGTATGTTTCCATCACCACTCGGGGGGAGGGTTTGGATGGGTAGGGGGCTGGATTGGTGCTGCGTGCCACCTGCCTCCCTGGGTAGTCCATCCTAGGTTACTCCGAAGCCACGCTAAATAACAGGAAAATGCTTTATGGTGAGAGGGAGAGCAGGAATGGGAAGATTTAGTGGGAGAGGAAAGGAGAAAGGGAGAACAAGAGGTAGAAGCAGAGGACGAGGGAGATTGAGAGCAATAACAAGACATGCAAGACATGCAAGACATGCACATAGGAATAGATCATAAAAACCTAAACAGTGGGGAGCAGGTAGGCATGTATCAGAAGAGCAGTGCAAGAACAGAGGGGCCACTGCGTGTCCCATCTAGAGATAACTCACTACACCCTGGGTGATCAGAGCAGGGATGGAGGAGGGAAGAAGGGGCCTGCCATAGCCTGGCCGTTCAGCCTTCAACCTGTCTCAAGGTGCCAGGCGTATGTATGGTATGAGAACATAGTCGTATTGGAAGACCGCTAATGGTCTCGTGAGTTACTGAATCATGAACCAACAGCTGAGTGACACAGAGGACCCCAGATGACCATTTGAACACAGACACTGACGCCAGACACCCTGTCATTAATAAAAACGGCATTGCAAATGCTGTTGTCGAGGCACAGAGAGATATTTGTTTATTGTTTCTAAAGTTTTTGCATATTGCCATGTTGCTCCAGAAAAATGAGTTCAAATGGTGTATATATGCTCGACATATTTGGCTCGCTTGTATGAGTATGTTATTTAATATGATACAGGGTATTGTGTTGTGGATGGAGGCAGAGCACATTAATAATTGTGTTTCGATATTGTTGCGCTTGTCTTGAAACGGACGGTGATTGAAGAAGACGTACTTCCAGTCTCGCATTGTTTAGAAGCTTCCCGCTTTTGTGCGAATGCTGCGTTCAGGCAGTGGTAATTTTGCTTTGTTTCTGCAAGGTGCAGTCCAAGCTAACTGGAAACGGAGAACAAGTGGGAAGCCAGGCTGTGTAAACTCCGTTGCCTGCTGTTTAAATGAGCGTGTCACCTAGGGGAACTGTTTGATGGCAGGAGCATGTTTGTGTTGAAATGAAACGGTGCCATCGGTGCATTCCGAGAGCACGGGGAGTCCGCAGAGCTGGCTGCCTGCTAATTGCTGAAGCTTACAGCCATTTGCTCTGCCCCTCCACACTGAGGTGTGTGAAAAGTGACCTGTCATTTGCCAGTTGTCAAGGGGGAGCCCAAGTGCCTTACCCCCTCTCTACCTCTTTTGAACACCCAGATATTGTGTGTCACATTTTTCCACCTTTTGTTAGCTGTGTACAATACATATATTGAAAAACCCAGCCTCTTGCCTGTCATCTATCCTTTCCACCATAAATCCTGTCACTAAGGGATGGTCTCTGGCAGTGGTGATTCACTGACCATGGGCTCCCCCCACCAGCATAAATGCCTCTGTTGCACCTGAGGACAGTAATCTGAGGCCCATCCAGGCATGTTTGGACCATGGCTTTCACTCATACACAGGCCTCTTTTGCTGAGGGCTCTGGTGTCACTCTGGGAATGAGGATGGGATGTGCTTTGGCTTGCCAGATGTCCAGGAGATGTTTTTTGTCCCTCTCTGAGGCACACGGCAGCGTGAGCTGCTGGTTGGACTAATTTAGGCCTTGGACTTGGGAGGTCTGCCTGTGAATTAGCAGTTGGAGAAAGTCTGGAGATGTGGGACCCATGCCAGGGGCTGAGGCTGTGAAGATTTCTGTTACAGTAACCAGAATTGAGGCTACTAATGTTTTGTTGTCATAGCATCTGGAGCGCAGCTTGGCACCGGCTGGGGGAAAGGGCTGTCCGACAAGAGGTGCACTGCAGTAAAACTGCATTCTGCAGTTCAGGTATTCGATGAATGACTCACCTTCTCTAAGAGAAAATTACCAACAGCCTGGCAATATTTACAGCCAGAATGAGAGATGCTGGCACTGGCAGTGCTTTTATACTGCGCTTGGGAGAGCATTTTTGGCTGCCATTAGTTGGTGGCTCATTGTGGAGAGAAACTGGTATGTCCTCAATCCCCAGTGTACCACAGCTTAGGAATGGTGGCTTGTATCTGTCCCCCTAAGTTGTCTGTCATCCTGTTTTCCTTGAACATAACAGGGCAGCATTGAAAAACAGACTCTGATGTTTATGGGAGAAAGCCATGGCACACAGCAATAAAAACCTACACTATATGCGGAACACTAAACATAATACAGTGGATTAGGATTGCCAGAGAACGACTTAGAAGAAGCTCAGTTTTTCCTCTTAGTGTAAGAAATGCTTTGAAATTGTATGAGTCTTATCCTCTAATCGAATCATATTGTAATTCATTGCCTCTGAACTTCTGTGGATATTTCTGTAACAGTGCAGCCCTGAGCATACCTGGTCCATATTACATTTCGCCCACCTCTGATCCTTTTAATTTTTCCCCCAGATAAGAAAGGCTGCAGTTCTACTTGAAAAAGCCAAGGACTCAGGAGTCAGGAAGGAGGCAGCAAGAACCTGGTACTGCTGAGATGCTGTTAGTGAGACTGTGCACCTTTCTCGAGCCCCCACCTGCACATGTTTTTCAGTCTCTGGCTAACTTCACGCTTGCTCAGATTCAGTTTACCTGAGTGCGTTGCTGATCTGTTTGACAGCATATGGATTTTTATGAGGCGTTTCTTCTTCCAGAAGTTATATTTGACCAGTGGGAGCTGAGATCAATATGGGACTGAATTACTGGCAATTTTAGAGACACCCTTACAGTGTACTGTAGACATTTTCCGTGTGTTGTTGATCTTCCGTTTTATGATGTTCAGGGCAGTGATGGGTTCCGTGCAATGGGGGTTGCTACAAATTTAAATCTTTGATTAACTGAGGGAGCAGTTGATGTCAGGTTCATTTCTTCTTAGTGACAGCCTGCGGATTATGTGATCAAGAGAGAAACACTCGTAACTCACCGAACAAGCAACTTATCTTACTGGAGCAGCAGTACGGATAAGATCCTCACATTAGAATTTTCCAACCAAAATTTAGCTCCGTTGTTACCACAGGCTTTGGAGAATTGAACGGGCTGCTCTGGGTAATGTTGAATGTTGACACAAAGCCAGATGCCAGGATCACAGTGTTGCTCCTTTGACAGGAGCAGAAGGTTAGTGACAGAGATGACATGCGGTACACCTAGAATTTGAGCTTTACCGTCTTGGATATGAACCCTTATCACAAGTCACTGCTATATTTTGACAGTCACCTTCTAGTTATTTCACTGGCATCTCATCATTCTCCATGTCAGTTCACATAAACCAGGGTCCATGGCTCCATCTTTGGAATGTCTACTCTCAGAAGTGTGTTTCTAAAAAAAAAGACCCAATTTTAGGTTTTAGCCAACTTACTAACCCAAACATAGTGCCTGTAATCTCCGTATGTCTACAATTTGTCTGTATTGTGTAAGGTTCACTTTAGGCAAGGTTAACTTTCTGATTCCCTGACATACACTGACTCATTGCTACAATGACCAATTTGTGCCAGAGGTTCTAGTGTAAGAATGCCGCTGAAGATGTACCAGTGTGTCTAGCAATTGAAGCCATAGTTGCACTGGACTCTAATCAAGGTCAAGTCAACTGGCAGAGGTCTGCAGAAGCAGCAGGTCTTGTTTGTCCTGTCTTCAGTGCTTGAGATTGTTGGAAATAACACAAGGTCTGTATGTGACTAGAATAGCAGGGACGTATGCCCTGCAGGGGACAGAAAGCCCTGACACGCTGTAGCAGCATGCTATTTGATGTTGTGATGATGGCTTCCAGTAACAGGTGTCCACTAGTGAGTCTCACTCATCCGGGGCGGAGTAGCTTAGAAATGCAGACTGAGTTCAGGTTCATGGGGCCATCCCTGGCATCCATCCCGCTGGGCATGCAATTTCATGGATGAACTGCTCACCCAACATACTCCGTGTCAAAGACTGGGACAAACTGGAAGAATCTAATTTACTTGAACCTTGGATCAAAATCAGCCTTTCAGAAAGAGAAGGAAATGTAGAAATGCTCATCTATGTAGAGAATACAATGAAAATGTGCAGAATTGGTTATAATATTATTAAATAAACACTGCTCCGATGGCGTTTTTTAATACTTAATCTCATACATTTTAATGTGCACTATTTCATACAGGAAGGTAGGCGTGGGACCCCTGAGCCCTGACGATTATACTGTGACAACCTGTGTTAGCCGGTGTCATGTTTGCACAATGAAACACACTAAAGAGTAAAAATCACTTATAGAAAGAACAAGTTTATCAAAGTCTACTGACTTATATTGCTATTGCATTTAAATCTGGTTTATTGTTATACATTGTTTTCATACCAATTGTGGTACAATTTGTATTTTATGTACCATACACACACACACACACATACACACACACACACACACACACACACACACACACAGTTTGCAGAAATGTCAAGGAGTTTGTCATATCTGAACTTCAGCTTGTCATCCTCTGCTTAATCTTGTGATCCAGGCTGATTCCCTGAGAAAAGTACACAGTTCACGAATATTCCTTTCAGTTTATTTGTTTAAAATAACTTCATATTTTGTATTTCATTGTCAATAATGACAGTGGGAGGCAGAGGATGATGGGAATGGAGGAGCATGGAGAAAGGGACATGGAGCTAAATAAGAGAAAGAAAGAAGAAGAAATCCTGTTGACCCTCATCTGTTGTCACTGAGTTTTGAAAGCAGTGTAATGATTACTGATGGCGGCCGTCCATGGAAAGAAGACTGCAGTCACTGCCTGTGGTGATCCGTTGCTTTCCTCCCCGAATCGGTGCTCTGACCACATCCGTCTCAGCGCTGCAGTCCTGACCACTGCACGTGTAGCTCCCTACCTGGTTGCCATGTTTCACAACATGGTCATGACACGGGGTTAATCATCACTGCCAAAGAGCCATTCATCACCGCGACAGAGGTACTCCTGTACATGACAGCTGGGTGGGGAGCTGGGGTTATGAGGGATGACTCATTGGTAACACCCCCTCAGGGCATAGACCTGACCAAACTTCTCCCCAGGGCATCTTGCGGGGATTCTCTAAGGATACAACCTTCACCCATTCAACCCCCCCCCCCCCCACCAGCTGCCGTGAACACATCTGGATATCTGCTGTAGGAATGCAGGGCCAGTTATTATTTGTCAAAACTAGGTGATGGAGAACTACAAGGGGTACCATGCTCCAGCCCAGCTCCAGCAACTCCATTTCGCATACATAGCTGTCCTGTATGTGATAATCCTGCTTCTTAGCCAGAACCTCTCCTCCCTTTCATCAATAGATTTTCAAAACTCAGTCCACAGAGAAGGCAAATGCAGGAAGCAGATCAATATGAGCTTGAGCGTTCAGCTGCACACATAATCGATTTGCTGTGTCGCATTCTGTAGGTTCCCAGATGAAAAATAAAGCTTCTCGGGAAATTAATCTAATTGGAAATTGTTGAGGAGGGTTATAAGCACCACATACAAAGCAAATGTAATTTCATCATGGTACTAAAGGGATGATTTAACAAACATGTCATGCTTGGAGTTGTAATTGTGATATTTATGTATATATTTTGGTAGATATTAGTGACCACATAATATCGACCATCTTTTTGTCAGTTCCATTTCTTATGAGGAATACAACAGGCAGCACTCATGTTGTTGATAAATAAATGCTATCTATCTGATGAATTTTTAGATGTGAGACATCTTCTCGTTTCACCGTAAACGCGTGGGTGAGAGTTACAGCGTATTTTCTTATCAGTAGTGTTATTCAGCACTATTGATGTCTCATGAAACTGGCATCTTCTTTTGGGAGTGTAAACTGCTCTCAGAGAGCAACAGCCCATTGGATGTTTATTCAGTCTGCCTTGGGTATAAAGGAGAAGTTGTTTTAAGGAGATTAGCAGTATAATGTTGATATCAACACCGCTCTTTAATTTCCTTGCACTTTCTAATCTGCATCTCTTTGAAGCCTTAAAAAGTCTGTAACTACAGCCAGTCTGTGTTTAAACTGTTCTGTCGGACAGATTTTGCTATAGGGCCTTACAGTTTTACAACCCCCCCCCCATTTTCTTCAACCATTTTTCCAGTAGAACATGCAAATTCCACACAGACTAAACTGCATTCAGACCCACAGTACAGGGACTAAAGCACTGTAAGGCACCAGCTCTACCTGCTGCGCTACTGAAGCGCTCCTCCAAGTTTTATCCATAAGTTGTTTTGCTCATTCAAATCTGACATCAAGTATGTTGACATCACTGTCAACATGCACTAATGTGGTTTATCGGACTGCAGAATGTCTCATTTACCTGTTTACAAAGAATTGCTGCGTGAAATATGGGTAAAAGAAATCCCACAGATCTTTTTGTGTGGTTTTCTGCTCTTCATTTTTCATGGCATGGATGGAGCAGCTAAGAGAAATGATAAAAAAGTGGGGGGGTCAGACTTCACTGATTGTTTTGCATTGAGGCTTTAGCATTTGTATTTACAAATGTGCGATTTATGATCTGTCTCTGAATGGACGGAGAATCACCTCAGCTGGCACGCCGTGAGTGGCATTTATATCCGTGGTTGTCTCTCTGTCTGTCCCAGAATGCCAATGAGACGGCCCTGGCCTTTTCCCGCCGAGAGATCAATCAGTTTGCCAGTGCGAATCATTATCCGGGCAGCCAGCTCGCCTCTGTGTGTGTGTAAAGCTTCCCGCTTCCTACTGTAGAATAGCTGTGCAACCCGCTGATGCCTCCTGTCTTGCTTCTGTCTCAGTTCAGATCACGTGTCACACTGGCATCTTAAATGTGACATCTTGAGCAGGAACCTGCATCTGGCAGGAAGAGTTACAATAAAAATGCCGGAGGAAAGTAGCAAAATTTTAGTAATGCAAAACTTCCCACCTGTAAAACAGTGCCTTTTTCTTAACTGTATTCTGCTGCTCCACACCAGAGTACAACCAGTGTAACCACTTGCTGGAAGCTCTTTATTCAAGATTCAGGGGTTCGAGGCTCACTTTATTGTCATTCTGCATTATTCAGAATTACAAGGGAGAAAGAAATGTTGTTTTCCCTGGGACTGCAGTGCTCAGTACACTAAACAGACCGCATGATGACACAGGACAACAGACATACTGAATAGATAAGTGAACGAATAGGTGAATAAATAGAAATAGATAAATAAGAATATATAGTTAAATGAACAGATGAATAATGATGTAAATAAAATTAAAGGATCAGTGCAAACAGTGCTGATGGTACAGTGGGGGGAGGGGCCAGTCCCTCCACTTTCTGTAATTCAGGCATGATAGCCTGTAGGAAGCAGTTGTTCTTCAGCCTGGTCGGTTTGGCCCTCCGGCTGTGATAGCTTCTCCCTGACAGGGGTAGAGAAGGTGGCAAGGTCCGTGGTGATGCTATTAGCTCTCCTGACACACTATATGTTGTAGGTGGTCTGGATGGTGGATAATGATGGACTGGACATTTTTACTACCCACTTTATAGCTCCCTGGTCAGAGGCAGTGCAGTTTTCATACCAGACCAAAATGCAGGAGGTCAGGATGCTCTCCATGGCACATCTGTAGAAATTATTGAGGATGGAGGTAATGGAAGTTCAGCCCTTTTCAATCTCTTCAGGAAGTGGAGATCCTGTTCAGCCTTTTTCATCAGGTGGGTTGTGTTGTGGTTCCAGGGGAGGTCCCTAGTAATGTGACGTCTCAGGAACTTGAAACTGTGCACCAGCTCCACTGCTGAACCACCAATACACAGAGGAGTCTGAGCAGCCCGAGGCCTTCTGAAGTCAACAATCATCTCCTTAATCTTGTTGACACCGAGAGACAGATTGTTGTCCTGCACCAGGTTACACGGCACTGAACTTCCCCTCTGTAGGCCAACTCATCTTTGTTGTAGATGAGGCCCAACACTGTGTTGTCATCAGGATACCTGATGATGTGGTTGCTGTTGTATTTGGTAACACAATTGTGGGTTAGAAGGATAAACAGCAGTGGGCTGAGTACAAGTGTTCAAGACTGTGGTGTGGGAGCTGCTGCTGCGGATCTTCACACCCTGTAACCTATTGGTCAGGAAGCCCAGGATACAATTTAACAAGTGAGTGTTTAAACCCAGTGGGGGCAGTTTATTGAAGAAGAGAGTTGCAAATATGATGTGTTTGTCTTAAAGTTGAAGGTTTGTAGTTGTACAGCCCATTTACATTGTGTTGTATATTATGTATCTAACTGTGTGGATCTGTAAAATTCTAAGTAGTTGGAGCATTAAAATTGCACTTGCAGCATATTCCCATGTCTGCAGCTTTGCCACCAAAGAAATTTTTGGGCCCAGTGCTCTCTCTCCGACAACATTACCCTCACTGAGGAATGTTGGTTTGACATTGCGAGGTAGGCCATTATGAGGGGCATGACCAGTCTCTTGATGCACTTCAGGATGACTGGGTGGAGTGTGATGGGACAGTACACACTAAAGCAAGACATAGGTGATTTCTTGGCGACCAGGGTGATTATGTTGGATTTGAAGCACTTGGGGACAACAGCCTGAGCCAGGTAGGTACTGAGCTGTCAGTGAAGTTCATTACTAGTTTGTTGGTGCAAATGTGACTGGGAATACCATCTGGTCCTGTAGCTCGCCAGAATCCTCCTCATGTCACCTAAAGACATAGACAGTACCTGGTCACCAAGGGAGGGGGGGAAGCTATTTTCATTGCCAGGGTGGAGTTGAGGATGTCAGATATGGTATAGACTTCATTTGGCACATTGAGCAGGCACACATTCCCATCATCAGCACTGTTGACCTTTCTCTTGTAGTCAGTGAGGGTCTATATGCCTTACCCCATCCTTCTAGGTTCATTGTCCACAAAGTGCTCTTGGATCCTGTGGGCAATGGCTGCCTTGTCTTTCCTGATGCTGCTGGTGAGATTGGCACTGGCTGCTTGCAGCACTGTGCCATCGATGGATTTAAACACAGCATTGCTGGCCTGTTGTTCTGCTGACTGAATATGCTGTAGGGGTTACTGCAACTTCTCTCCTCTCCACGATTGCTGTGGTGGAGCTCTCTTGATGTTTGTAGAGTGACGTCTTGCCTTTTGCTCTGTCTGTGTCTCCCCACAGATTCCTCAGATAAGCTATGCATCCACGGCACCTGAACTGAGTGACAACACCCGCTATGACTTCTTCTCCCGTGTGGTGCCCCCCGACTCCTACCAAGCGCAGGCCATGCTGGACATTGTTCTGGCGATGGGTTGGAACTACGTGTCCACCCTGGCTTCAGAGGGAAACTATGGCGAGAGTGGAGTGGAGGCCTTTATCCAGATTTCCCGTGAGACAGGTGAGTGATCTTAAATGTAAAGCGGTAAAGATATTCCTTGCATTTTCCTTGTATGTCCTGGGTAACATCTACACATTATTGCTTATTGCATTATGCTTGTTGGATGACAATGTTAGGAGGGATGAAGGAAGATTTTGGTATGCAGTTCAGCCTGACACAAAGTTCATGAGCAACTGTCTCCCCATGGGTAGACCTCCCTCCTTTCCCTGCCAGCCCTCTCAAGATGTCATGTCAATGCATGTCTTATATCCGGCTGTCTGCAGGGCTTCTCAGAAGGAGACGTCAGTGATGGGGGGTGCATAAGGAGGGAGGTAGACGCAAATGAACACTGACTGTCCTTTACTTGTGATTTTGACGTGACTGTTGTTGCATTTTCTTTACACTCTCTGTTCCTCTGTTTAACTTTGCTGCTCCATTCACTCAGCAAAATGTGTACATTAATTATTAATAGGAGTTTCTTCTCAGCTACCTCCTGAAAATTATTTATTGATATGAAATTCAAATGAGTGAGGCTGCTTGCAATTACACTTGAGTATTACCAATTAAGCGTGGCTTAAAGACGGGGGGGTGGGTGGAGGTTGGAGGGTGAAAGGGGGTGCAGAACCTTGCTGAATGATGCCTTGGATCTTGTAACACGACGACAGCCGTTGTAAAAGCAATCTAGTGCTCCACTTTCCCCCCTTGTAGCTGATTCAAAAAATACATATTAAAACCATTGTCATTAATCACCGCGTCTCATGCATTTTTAGTTGAACTATCATGCTTTGCAGCATGTAAATACGACACAGCTGCATTAATTGGTTATAATATTGGAATTAATATTCATAAGCTATACCATGTATGTGCAAAATAATTTGTGAGCATGAGTGAAGAATCTTGGGACTCATTACAAAAGTGTATTTATATTGGGCGTCTCACAAAATGACATCAGTGTCTCCTCATGCAAGTTTACCCTCCTGTATCACGGACACAGAGCGTCTGTCTCCATTCAGAGTGCCAGTAGATGGGTGGATGGGGGGGTCTGACTGCTCCTTGAAGAGGGGAGAGGGAAAGAAGCTGTGAAAGGCCAGCATAGGGGGAGATAAAGCCAGCACACAGAGAGGCAGGAAGGCTTACAGGCTGCCACTATCCCCAGCCACCCTCTGCTCATCGGCACGGAAATGGATTGGAAACATTTCTCAGTTCTAAAATCTCCCCTGAGACAACTGACAGTTCTGAGCTGTCTTCACAGCCGTGACATCAGGACTGGACGAATGGATAGAAACACAAAATATGAGAGCGATCCAGTTAGCGGCTAACCATATGTTACAAGGCATATTAGAAAAACGGGTCAAAAATGTGCAACAGTAAGCATTTTTACTCATTCTTAAAGGATCTAACAATAGCAACGATGTGTCACTGACTGTTCTGGAATTAACTGATCATGTGACATCTTAGTCAATAGTGATTTTGCCATTTATGCTTGAACACACTAGACTTATTTAATATCCATTATACCTGCAAATTAATTAAAATAATTAAAAACGCACACCTATATAATAAATATTACCAGTGAGTTGTGTGCCTGAAATAACAATAAAAAATGAGGTCTATTAAAAAAGAATTCCCAAACTGTTTGTTTGGCCAGATTAGTGAACAGAAAATATCGCATACATTTTTTTAATTACCTGCTTCATGATTGTGACTTTGGTCTGTCATTTATGAAATTGTTCATAAGGTTCGTTTATTCAGCAATGCTGTGCTGTAGTTTCTATGCAAATGTTTGTAGTGGTACTAACCATTGAAAAATTATGCATTTAGGGAGAGACTGAGCAGACAGCACTACCTTGCAGTGGGAAAATCCTCCTTAAAGAGGGGGCATTCAAAGGCGATGACCATCTCCATGTGGTCTGCTTGACCGATCACTCCAGTCACGTCTGTAGTTGGAGGTTCAGTCATGTCAGGAAATGTGCTCTGGCAGTGTTAATGCGCTCTAACCACTATACCTTTCCACCACACTGATAGGACACTTTCTGCTGCCTAATACTCAGGTTTGCTTGTAGCACAGTGAACCAGAAGGTTAACCTCTGATCATTAAGTTGCCAAATCAGGTCCCAAAAACAGCAAAGTTCTCAACGTGAATGTCTGCAGTGAATTTAACATCCAGCTGTATTCTGTAAATGGGTTAAATATAAAAGTGCACACTTTTTTAAGCCTTACAATCTGAACAAAAAGTAGATGGTCCCTGAAGTTCCAAAAGCAATGTGTTACCCCCTCTTCTCCTTCTCTCTCTCATGTTAGGGAGGAGAAGAAAAGGGAATGAGGGCTGTAGCCTTTCCAGCTAGGATGTGAGTTCTTTCTGGTGAAGAGCATGTCTGCAAGGGGTTAACTGGTAACAGGCCCCTCAAATTCATCCTCTGGACAAGTAGAGCTGGCCCACATCCGACGCACGTCATTAATAGCATCGGTTGCACCCGAATTTTTAAATCTGCACTTTCAGCTTCAGCTTTATTTGAATTTGGTTGTTATAATGTTGAGACCACCTTGAGGAAGAACATAACTTAAATATTTTGGCTACATTTATGTTTACATTTTCTATTCCTCCCTCTGCCCTGTTTAGCTTGGTTTTGAGGGGATGTCAGTAACCCATTTTAAGCTTTGGTTTGCTATAGGGCACAGGTGACTCTGAGTGCCACAGTACCCAGATCTACCCACAGGAAACTGATAAGATACACCAAGCAGGTGCTGCCTATGCCATTCCTTCTTCTTAGTGCCTGAGGCCCCTGTTGGGCACAAGTGTCCCTCAATGTCACAGCAGGTAGTGGGCCAAGGGAAGTCCTTGTCGTTCTCCTATGAGGTCTGTGAAGAGCTAGCGATTTGACTAGAGCAAGTACTGTCATCATTTTTGCCAAAGAATTGTTGGCACAGAACTTGATGCTTATTTTTGTCAAAACATGTTGGTGAATAACACACAGCAGCTGCTCTGAGTGCCATTTCAGCTAAATGGCATTATATCTATAGCACAAGCAAATATTGCTGACATTCAGCAAGCTAGAAAAGTGATTAAATAACTAAGTGAACGAGATGGACAGACAAACAAACAAATATGCAGTTCTACATTGTAGAGTTACTCTAGTGTTTTTTGTGTTGGCAGTTCGTGGTGATTTTAGGTCATATTCACCTGTGCCAACTAAATCTCTGAAGCTGGTTTTGGGAAGAGAAGACAAACAGTATATCCTCAACAATCTGTTTGACAACATAAATATTATGTAAGCAGTTTAGTTTTGCAGATGGAGGAAACAGCTCAGCAGAGTGAGTCTGACACTGTCATGAAGGTGGAACACTTACAGTGTAGGAGTAATGAGGGATAAAAGTAGGCAAATCATCAGCATGATTTTTTTTCATTTCTCTGCAAATAGAGGAATGTTTAACTTGTAAGCTTATTTGTTACCAGGATTAATTTAATTTCACAAGTATTATAACAAAGTCAGCTTACTTACTTATCCATTCATCCATCCATCCATTATTTTAACCACTTATTCGTGAGGAAGGCGAGGATGGTCCAGAACCTATCCCAGAATCATTGGGCCCCATGCTATGATGAAGAAGGAATAAAGCTGGGGGGAACACAAATGAAGCAGCACCCCTTTGTTACCAATTAACAAAATGTGTGTTCTTGAAAGTGAGAGTTCTTGTTCCACAGAGGGCTGTTTTTATCTTTGCATCTATCCAGACTAAACATGTGAAAGCAATTTTCACCTTTCTTGTCATGTCCTTCAGATGTGACAAGACAGATGCTGTTTCATCAGAGTCTGTAGCAAGCTGAGCCACAGCTAAGATTACTCAAATCCCTTGGCCTGGCATGTATTGCGCACTGAATTTCTGCAGTGAGAAGAAGTTATAAACAGCTTTGAAAGATGTGTATTCAGGTTGACTGGAAAGAACATCACTTGACTTATTTCTTCCAAAATGCATCAATGAACCACAACTGATTCAGTCGCCCTTGATAGAAGTCTGTCAGTAATTGGGCACGGATGAAGGGGCTTGATGATAATAATAACCATTGTGAATTCAAAGCACAGAACTTAGGATGTCTTGTCAAGGAAGGGTTTTCAGATATTTTAAGACATTTATCAGTTGCATACTCATGAAAGTGGAGAAGTGACAGCAGTGAAATGGAATGATGCATCAATGATCACATTTACAGATTCACTGTTTATCATGACTTAAGAGTGGAACTGATGCAGAGAGGCTTTGTTCTTGTAACATAGTGCTTCTCTCCATGCTTTTGATCAGAAAACAGCTCACAACTCAGCATGAAAATGTGTTGGGCGATGCAAGAAAATGGCTGCTGCCCTGCAAAGCTATTACCTGTGCAGTTTACTATTGTCAACCAGTATGTGGTAATGTGGCACCATACTTGAATAGATCATCACTCCAGAGATCTCAAATCCATGCTCATGTGGGTCCAGCAGACATGCGTGACCACAGTGCTGTTAACCACACTGCTTTGCTGCAACCATTTCCCTTGTCTACTTTAACCCTGGATCGGTCCAAATGAAAGAAAAACATGAACGTAACATTACGCAAAGTATAAAACTGCAGGTATGAGCAAAGACCGTCATGAACTTACACTGTTCGGAACTGCTCTGCAACAGTGTACCGTCACCTGGACACACAAGGACCCCTTCACAACTGTATAAGATAAATATGTATTTTGAATAAGTCATCATTTACCCAAGAGCACTGGCTCCAGCTTTTTTCCACTTCAGTGACTTATAGCTTCTCGGAAGTAGCTTTAAAATGGGGTCAGAGATGTCAAAGCTGAAATAAATTACAACACCAATGCTTGTATTATTGTGCGATAATGAGCACAGAAGTTACATCAGGAGTTTTACTTTTTATTGTACTTATTATTGTATGAATTTGCTGTTGACTGAACTGCCAGTGTGAACCAGAGTTGCGTAACATTTTAAGGATGAGATGAAAAATAAATGCTTAGATAAAACAACGAGTAAGGACACAGTTTAATGGAGTTCTGGCATCTTTCTCATTCCCTGCGCACAAAAGATAAAAGAGTCTAAAACTGACCTTCATTGTGAGATAATGAATAATCAATATGTACATCAAACACCTTTAAGCCTCAGTTGTGCTCATGTTCTTTATGTTCTCCAATCTTTGAGGATTTGTTATATTTTTCTTCAACATAATATAGCTTCTATGATTCATACAATGCCTGGATTTTTTTTATATACCAAGAAGATTTAGCTCCTGGAATAAGACAGCTGTGGGATATATGCGCAGTAATCTAATAAATCCTTCTAAAATCACATTTTCAATCGGCCCCAAATGTTTAAGAAAAACATTCATAGGTGCAGGCAAATAATGCATTCATAATCACGGTATGCTTTAGTGTACTGGCTTGGAAGGAATGCATTAAATAGTGTTTATTCTACTAGGTGAAATTTGAAGTTTTTATTTATTATTTTGCTCATTGGAAACACATTATACTATATTCTGAACTAAAAACGCTATTATTATTCTCATAATTACGAACGTACCGCGTACATCTCGTACAGTAATTATAATTAGTTTGGGTCCTGTGTCTAAAAATTGGTTTAGATACAGCTCAAATCTTCACTAAGTGGTTGTACCCTGAACACTGATCTTAATAAAGTGGAAGATTTGAAGGGTCTAATAGCGCGCTGTGAACAAAACTGTTATAATTAAGAATGTGCACTGTATAGTACAAATTGTAATTTTTCAGGATATGTAAGTACTACAGGCATGAATTAACATGCTATATTTTGCTGAGCAAATTAAAGTATTAATTAAAAATGGAAGCTGATCAATTGAAAAATAAGCACGGTTGGTTGTATACAGCATGGGAAGGTCAAAGATCTGCCTCCATGGGACTGAAGTTTAGACTTAAATCCACACCTGGTTTCCTACCTAGGTTATAGGTGCACCCTTGTACCCTCATTCTTCTCCTAGACACTATCCACCCCTGAATAAAAAGAGTCGGTAGTGGGCGCTAAGAGAGAAATTTGTGGTTTGTAATGAATCTGATGCTGGATGACTTCAACCTTCCTTTTGATGAATTGAGATCCGTCCTGTTGGTTAGTCGGATCTGAATTCCTGAGAATTACAGCTGTGTCTGCATAGTGACTCTAACAGCTGTCTCTAGCTGTCTGTAGCCCTGTCTCAAAGGGAGGTAATTTATAGCCATTTTCTTTCTTTACTATGTTTCTCTCACTCCCTGTATGCCCTTATTAAACAAAAACAAAATAACCAGCTCTGTTTTGATCTGCTGTTTGACATCCAGAGACTAAAGGGTATAAAACCAGCAGATGGCTGAGGTTCTCAGACTGAGCTTGTTAGACCAACTACATGGACTCCGTGTGATTCTTCCACTTTTGGAGCTCAGTAATTTGACTGTCCCGGCTTTTGGAACAAGCTAAACCCACAGAGACACACCACATGAATATTTGGCACAGTGGCTAGGAGGAAGAGGGAGGCTGGATTGATCAACCTTTAACATCCCTTCAAATTCAGGACCCCTGAGGCCCAGTGGGTCGCCTGTGCACTGGAGCAGCCAACAGGAGAACACAAAGAGCCTGTCCCTTTTCTTGCACTTTTTGAGACCCATCAAAGAATGACTGACATAAAGCAAAAGCCCATGTATTGTGAGGAGTACATGCACATTGCAGTAGATTCTGATTTCTTTTGCTGGGTTCTAATGGACCAGGCAGTACCATTATTTTAATAGCAATTCCAGACAAAACAGTTAAATTTGGCAAAAGCGGGAATACTTCTTATTATTATCCAATTTTTTTAAAGAAAACAGATTACTAGTTATTTCGTATTGCCAGCATTCTTTATTGTGGGCAGTAAGGTGAACAAAGACCTGCTGAATACCAGGACAGCTCTCCAGGATTAGTGTCTGTAGAAGATGCTCTGAAATCTGCTGGCGGAAAATTTGTAATAACAAATATGCCTCAGTGGCAAACGTGTGGAACTAAAATAATGGCTAAATTAAACAAAAGGAAACACTGAGAGGAAAACAAATCAACAGGCATTCACTTCTGGTTGCTACAGTTCCTTTGTCGCAGAAAAGTGCACTGGTAAATATTGTCATCCTTGCAGGCTTTTGATATGGGTGTGAGAATTTGTAGGTGCTTTTGTTGTCAGAGGAGAAGGAGAAAACTGTTACTGGAGGTTATACCGTTTCAAACATGGCTGGCTGTATTTCTCCCATTGCTGTCTGATGCTCCTTTGTTAATGCAAAAATTGCAGGTGAGGGTCTACGACAGTGACAGCCCCTGTAGTTGCTTGTCTAACATTTCAGGAGCTCCAGCATCCGAGGCCTGTTGCCTTGCACTGTAGAAGATAGGTTAATAATGCCGCCTAATTCCCTGCCTCAGTGCATTTTCATTTGAAATCAAGTAGTGATTTTGTTGGCAGGAGTGAGCAAACTCTTCTTTTGTTCTGGAGTTTTCCCCACTTCTGATGCAGTGTTGAGGAAGCGTCACAGGTGCCTAAGTAAACCGCTAAATTTGTGTTGTAGAGAGAATCTTGGCCATCAGGAAAAACACTGGGTGAAAAAAAAACTTGTAAACGTGTGTATCAGTACCCTTGCATTTTATCAAAGCAATGCGCCATTCTCCCTGAAAAGTGTTGAAATTAAAAGATCTTTTGTCATCCGTAAATGCATTTCTTTGGTTTACAGTGGAACAAAACAAAAAGTCATGAAAATAACCGAATTGTTGCTTTTTTTTACAAACACATTTTAAACGGACCTGAACAATATTACTGGAACCTTTAGAAATTATAAAAAATAACTGTACTGTGACACTTCAAGCAGACTCTTCTCCTTTATTTAGTAGCACAGGTGTCTTCAGTCTAATAATTCCTCAATAAGCCAGTCTAAATGGAGAGAAGTCCTCAGTCTGCTGTTCTCGGTCACTGTGTGTCTCTCACTAAACATTGAGAGAAAGAGACAAAGAGAAGGAAAAGCAGAGAGATGTCTGAAGAGATTAGCAAGAAGGTAACCACCAAGCATGGTCAACATAAAGCCTACAAGACCATCTCCACAGAGCCTGATGTTGCTGTGACCACTGCTGCCAATATTATCAAGAAGTTTAAGGTCCAGGGGACTGTAGTCAACATCTCTAAGGCTGAAAGAGAAAAACTGACCTAAGACTGAAGAGAAAGAACCAAGGAAAACATCAGAACAGATAAAAGCTGACCTTCAAGCTCACGGTGCAACAGTTTCAAGTTGTACCATCTGTTGCTGTCTGAAATGAACAGGGGCTCCATGGTAGAAGACCCAGGAGCACAAAAAAGCCTGAGTGAAGTTTATCAAAGTGCATGACAACAAAATTAGAGCTTTTTGGTAAATCAGACCAACTCTGTGAAATATGGATGAGCTCAGTGATGTTTCAGGGCTGTTTTGCTCCCTCTGACACTGGGTGCCTTGAATTTGTGCAGGACAGGATGAGATCAGAAGACTATCAATTTATTTTGGAGAGAAATGTACAGCCCAGTGTGAGAAAGCTGTGTCTCAGTCGCAGGTCATGGGTCCTCCAGCAGGGTAATGACCTGAAACACCTCAAATAGCACCTAGAATGGATAAGAAGAAAACACCGGACTGTTCTGCAGTGGTCTGAGTCCTGATCTCAATCCCATTGAACATCTGTGGAAAGAGCTGAAACTCGCAGCTGAGAGAAACTTCCATCACACCTGAGAGAACTGGAGCAGTTTCCTCAAGAAGACTGGGCCAAACCACCAGTGGAGAGGTGTAGAAATCTCATCCAGAGATACAGAAAGACCTTCACTGCAGTTGTCTCCAAAGGTTATGCTACCAAGTGTTAGGTTAATGGTCCCTTTATTTTTGCCCCCACCATTTTCATTGGCTTTATTATTTAAAATAACGTGTTAAGTCAAAAATCAAAAGCAGTTTGTGTTCTATTAAATGTGAAAAAAGAATGGTGGAAATCAAATATAATGTCAGAGAAATTTGTGAATGTTTTTTGGAAGAGTGGAAAGGAAGTAATTCTTTTCAGCTACACCTGCACTTCCTCTGAAGATCCAATTCACTCAGGTTTGATGGGAGCTTCTCCCAACTCCAAATTTCAGCTCTTTCCACAGATGTTTTATTTGATAAACCGACTTTTAAAAAAAATAATAAACAAGTGTTTTGTTACTAAACCCCTGAAAGAGAGTAAATATGTTTTAATAGCTGACATTCAACTCTCTCATCCGACCACAGTTTATAACCAGCTTGCGGTCAGTGGTTTATGTGATGTCGTTGGTGATCATTGTTCTCGCCGCTCCAGGATGAAGTTCACAAAGTAGCTGCACAGCAACTGACATGACTGACACAACCATCTGCTGACCAACTGAAAAGTGACAGTCATGGCAATGGTGGTGCCAGTTTAACTGTTTTACAATCACTGAAGGGACCAATATCGCGTGTCCACTTAACTTATGTTATTAACATTGGAATATGGACTACACGACTGGAAAATGTTATCCGCCAAATAGATTATCCACTTATTGACTATCCACATAAATAACTCAACCATACTGGCCTTTTAATTTGGAGTTCATGGTTAATGAATTAAAACTTTTTTCATTTCTGCTGAATAAGCAATCATTTAAAATGTAGAGGTCCTTAAGACTGAATACTTACAGTAACTGTTCATAATACAAATCAATGCAGTGCATTTCTCGCCGCAGTGTCTGATTTCACCACACTGTTAGAACCTGCTTGCTCGGCTGTTTGACGTGTTAAACAAAAACCAATTAATTAAATCAGCTTGTTTTCACAACGCTGTTAAAACTTAACCTACAATGTCAAACTGCTGGACCTCTGCCTCCATCTGTTTTTGGAAAGTTTTGAATGGAATGAAAAATTTACCATAGAAATCCTTGTATTAGCATCAGTATGGAGGTGCATTCCTCTGGCTATAAATAATGCTTTTATTCCTCACCTATAGATGAAGAAAAAAGTATATTTTTAAAGTCACGCGTATACTGCAAGAACAAATGAACCCAGTGAATCAGCTGACACCTGCATAATATAACTAACTCATCATGAAACATCATAATGATTTATAATACCCTTCTAATCAGTTTTAGTACCTGAAGTTAGATTAATTAAATTATATACATTCAAACATGAATTAAAATATTTCATAAATGAAGTTGTTTACATTTACAGAGGTTATTTATTAACCAAGTAAAGGATGCCCTGTACTGAAGTTTTTTTTTCCTTTTTCTCTTTCATTTTATTAAACACTTTATATCCCTATAATCAGTTCCTGTCATATAATTTAATCTTACATGAATTAAATAATTACAGCTGACAGCATAGAACTATAATCTAAAAACACCATAGTGTACCATAACTTTGTGATTTAAAGATAAATAGATAAATAGATAGATAGATAGATAGATAGATAGATAGATAGATAGATAGATAGATAGATGAAAAAAACGTTTAAATGCATGTATGATTTAGTTATGGCTCTTTTTAGTGCTTTCAGTTCTAATTTGATTAAATAATACTTGACACTTCTCTGCACCAGGCTTATGCAGAACACTCATAAATTAGAGTTACTGAAAATGGTTTTGTTCCAGTTTGTACCATTTCTAATATTTTATATATTTATACAGGTATTTAGCTGGCACCTTTGTCCCAGTCAACTTATATGCGAGGTTTGTTTACTGAAGTACTTATTATTGACTGATCTGGCAGTGCCTTTTAAAATATCCACACCCGTCCTCTTCTTCCCACGTTGTGTTGTGCTGTAGACCGATTCTTTTTGCCATCAATAGATGTGCAGTACTCCATAATGACAATGTAGAAAATATGTATTAGCAATTATGAATTCTCATAACTGTATAAGTATACAGGCCTTTCATTCAGCTCTGAAGGACCACCTTTAGCAGCAGTTACAGTTGTGAGACTTTTTGGGTTTTATCAGCTCTGTACAGTGGGAACTGAACAAACTGCCTTAGAAAATTCATTTAGTTGTGTGCATTAGCACAGTTATTCATTGGTGCCTGAATTGTAGACACAAAGCTCTGGAATACTGGTTCCGGTTTGCACCTGTTACCACCGTACAACTCAGAATTTTGCTGTGACGCAATATGCGAGATCAGTAACCTCTTTTGTCACCAACAAAAGTTTTTGTGTCCTTAATTGCCACATGCAGCACCCCTAGTAGTCAATGGAGGTCCTTAATGTTGGTAACCAAGTACATCCCAGTACACCTGATCCCAAGTTTTCATTCTATAAATGGATCAGTTACCCTATTTTGGAGCCCCTGAGTGTAAAGGGAGAGGTTAGCAACAGGCAGGTTGTGGACTGTCCTACAGGGCATCTATTGTACCTGCTTGTTTGAGTCAAACACATCCTGGTCCTGGTGGCTGTTCCCTGTGGTCCGTTTTGCCTTCCATCTGTCAAGTGTTCATGGACCAAGTGCACAGCTCCTGCACCAATAACCTTTGCTCTTTTTCACTTTGTGAAGGAAGTCCACTTCTGTCTTCACAAACATTCACATCCCTGAGTTTACATGATATCAATATTGTTAATTACACAAATATGAAGGGAACATCTACAGTGACCCTAAATTTATAGGCCTTGAGGGAAAGAACTAGGTTTTTGATTATTTATGTGAGGGGGGTGGCAGGGCTACGAAAAAGCATTAAGGAATCAAAGAATTGCTTGTGAGACAATGTTTGGTGTCTGGTGAAAAAAGTGCCGTAATGAGTCCCTTATTGATTTTGATAATATCTTACCACCTCTGCATATTAACAGTTAAGGAGAAGGAAGACAGCCATTTTCCTTGGTCTCCTTCCTGGCTTTGTTTAGGCCAGCCAAAAGCTCCAGCATGTGAGGGAAGTCATAGCTGTGGGGATCAGGGTCTCCACATTCAGATTCACATTCGAAAAAACTCCATCTCAACTCAGATTGCCTTGAACTTCCTTTTGTATGTTTTTTTTTAAATCATATTCCTAAAACTTTGGCCCACAGAGGGAGCCCCGCTTAACAAGAAAAAAAGCTAATCCTTGATGCGGAAAACTTGCGTGGGCAGGCGGCAGCTAAACTGCCATGTAGTGAGCAGAAGCGCTGTTAGCATCGCTTCATGTGGTTCCTTCCTCTTTGCAGTGAGGGGTGGCTTTGCAATGTAGCAAACTGGACTAGACCAGTCACTGCCCCCTTCCCTGTCACACAATGACTAAACAAGAGCGGAAGCAGGGTGACAGGGCCCCTTGTGAGCTCAGACACTTTTCCATTAAAATATTGGCTGAATATAAGCAGAATTAATATGCATGTTTGAGTGGGAAATGTTAGCAGAGATGAATGTATCATGGGAAATGCATTTACTTGCATCAATAGATTGCTCACTCTCCTTTAGGAACCTCCAAGGTCCTTTCATTAACTGAATCACTGAGTGTTGCACACAAGTTTCTATAGAGAATTATTAGGCACTCAGAAGTCATTCATTAATATATTATTGTGAACAATGCTTAGAAAGTCTCATTTTTTGGGGGTAAAGAATTAATAAGCAGAGATATATTGATTTTGCATCTTCAAAAATTTTATTGGCAAATCTGGGATGGACCTGCAACGTGCAAGAGCAGAACTCAAGCAGGGTTTTGCTCTCAGCATTTCCACTCTCACCTTTTCACTCCTAAAGTGTAGCTGAAGCAGGGCTGGGGGCGTCATGATACCCCAGGCCATTAAAATTCTGCACATTTAAAAGCTGCCTGATAATGCAGGCTTTAGGAATATCCCGCTGGGGGTCGGTGATCACCTCCTTAGCAGCCAAATCCTAGATACAGTAAGTTTTAATTATAATGAGGCTGGGATTTTTATGGAGGTGGTGTTCCATGTTCTGACACTCAGTATAAAAACCTGCAGTCCAAATCACATCATAAACAGTAGGGTGTTTCTTTCTGACAGCTGTTTGTGTTTCAGTTTTGAAAATGAGCCAAAAAAAAAAAAATCGATGCTAAAGCTTATGTCCATCACTTGTCCGGGTCTTTGCTTCTCTATGGCTGATTACAGAGTACTTTACATTTGGGCAATTTATGTGTATGAAATATACAAACGTTACTATTCTGCAGCATTACGGCACTACATGATTTAGAACCGTCAGAAGAATTATATGATTATGATAAATAACTTGACCTTAAAGTTATTAATGCTGCAATGTGTCAGCTATGGAAAACTTTTACCACCAACTAGTCTGGCAATGTCATCATCCATGCGTACAAGATCCAAGTCTTGCAGACAAGAGAGGAGAAAACAGTGGTCCTGCTGCCCAGGGAGCTTATATACAGGTTTTACAGTGTATCTGTTATGGTTACGCATTTCCATTATTCCAGCAGAAGAAGAGTGGTTTTTGATGAAAGCTACCTTTTCTGGCACGCTGTGCTTGACTCACGACGGAGCGCTTGACCGCGCACTTGAAAGTGCTCTTAGCCTGTTATTGTTCTCCCTCCAATAAGATAACAACATCATATCCAGGCCCACAGAGAGACGGGGGTCACCTCTAATCAGACATTAGCATGCGTGGACAGTCTTGCTCATATTCACAAGCTCCGATGAACAATGCAGCCAAACATCTCATTACGGTTTTAAAAAAATCTAAAAAATCATGGTGCCCCCCCCCTGCCCATTTGTGTTGCTCTCTTAGCTGATGCAAAAATATTGTTCACTGAAGATGCTAGAAAAGAAGGCTCTTGAGGAGTCTGGCAGTTCATCAGCATTGCAAGCTCTGTTGAGTAACATTGGCCAAGCAGTCATGATCATCCACCATTATCTGTTGCATGTCATGTTGTCTCTGCTTGCAGAAATGTTGTCCTTTTGTACTGGCCATACAGTAAGGATGTCAGGAAGTTGTTCTCAGGTTCAGCAAAAAATGTCAGGGTTTCCTCTCCTTACAACTAGCCTGAATTTTCTGTTTCTTGCTTCTCTAGGGGAAAATCGCCACCACAATGTTTTGATTTTAGAAATGTGTTGTACTAAACAAAATATTGAAATTGTGTGGCTTTTCTGGCTGCCCTTTATTTGTGTTTTTGTTTAGAATAAGGAGCTGAAGAGCTCGGTCTTGGGCTCCTGATCTAACAGAAAGAGTTACAGAAAAGCAGCGTCAGAGGAACGTGTGTTCAGTGCCCCCTTATGATGATGTCCATGGAGAGTGTGACACCTGAGTGCTGCACCAGCCAGCCAGCCAGGCCTCAGAGGGCCTCCCCAAAACCTCCCTTCCTTTCATCACGGAGCCGCCGGTTTTTTCAAGGTTCTCCCAACCGCTATAAACACAGAAGCTCAAGAGAAGTGCTGCTACTACAATAACGTCACTGTCTAAAGTTCACTTCTGGAAGAGAGAACTCCAGTGTTACATGAACCAGATGGCAATTTTGCCTCCAGCCAAAGACTGGGAGAACTTCCAAGACACAGTTTGACGTGTGACAAAAAAATCAAGTGCTGACATCATAGATTGGTCTGTTGTGGAGTGGAGAGGGATAATTCATTCGTATTTCAGTGCCAAAATAAGTTCCCTGGATGCTGTGTCACTGATTCGGGGGTATGTCAGAATATAGGGTGGCAGAAATTCTGCCTAATTACTCAGGAGCAGCATTTTGGACATTCGTGCCATAGATTGAAAACACGTCACAACTTATTTACATTACAAAGGAAAACAGAACAAGATGGTTCTGGAAATGTCGTGCACACGTGCTGCACTTTTCTGCTGTTTACTTTTGCCAGTGTTAACGTCAGTGCTGTGTTCTTCATTGCTGCAGCTTAGCAGGTACCTTCGTGCACCCACTGATGCTTTATTCAAACAGAGCAATAACAGTGGTTATGTGTCATCTGTATGCAATTTTCTCAAGACATTATTCAAAAACAAAATCCTACTAAATATGGCTTTGGGGCCCTGAGCATTGTTTTGGGAAAGGAATCTCTGGATGTCTGTTCTGCGGAGAGGAGCGTGTTGAAGCCCCTAGATACAATCAGATCACCGGGGAGGTTTATCGAAATTCTGCTCAAAACTGACCTGAGCTCAGAGTCACATTCATTCATTAGCTATGTGTAACACGCGTGACCCCCACAAGGACAAAGGGCCTTGCTGCTAAATGCAAGCACTGACCTCTGAGGGCAACTGGAGATCAGTGCCATCGCCCCTCCGTCATACTCTCTTACTGCACATTCATTTCGCTCTGCTGCTCAAACTATGAGTGTTGCCCTCCTCTGTGGAGAAGCCATGTTTGTCAGTCGTTTTTCCTTTCTCATGAACGCGGTCGTGCGAGTTACAGGGAGTCGCGGTTTACTGCTTCTGCAAATGCTGTCAAGTGAGTCACCGCTGAATCATCAGGTGAGCAGCTGCACACCTCTTCATTGGTGACATTCAACACTCTCGTCTCTGATAAGGAATTCTGCTGACCGCTGAAAAAAAATGCACCTCAGTGGCTAATGAAATGCTTTTTATTATGGTAATACACTTGTTTCTTGTAACTGAAGTGGAAAAACAAGTGAGACTGTCACATTATGTAATGTAAGTCCTGCAAGTTGAACTCAGTTCATACCAACCATGCAAAAGGGTTTCACAGTAACACAAAACATAGCCTCCCTGATTCGAACCTGTGTTCCAACTCAGACTTTGTGCAGCCCCACAAGCATTGATCGTGTCAGCTACCCTGAAACCAGTATGATGGTGATCATTCCTCCTCAAGGTGTCAGTTCTTCATCCTGTACCTGAGAAAGAAGTTTCTTGTTGTCTTCCTTTATGGGGGTATTTCAAAGGTCTGGAACACTACTAATCCAGGACTAAAGCACACATCCTCAGGAGGTGGCTGGGGAAACATGGCATTTAGTCGTCCTTCATAGTGAGTCTGGACTTTGACTGTTACCAGTGATTAAGAGCCCGTAATACTGCACTGGGAGTTGGGGGTGAGAAATATACAGAGCTATAAGGGTCAAGGGTTGTAAATTCCAGGTGGAATAGTGACACTGTTGCTCATGGCAAAATGCTCAAGTTGGTCTAGAATAAATCCTGCGGAGCAAATGATCAAATGCTGTGCAAGGTCCGGATGAAACATAAAATATTATCTGTTACTGTGGGTAACAGTATTAACTAAATTCACACACTCACAACAGGTACTGGATAATAACACTGACCAACCGCGGAGTAAAAATGGTTGATGTTTAGACGTGAAGAATGAAACCTGTTTTGTCAACTACTGTTTTGTTCTGGAATTATTATTTTTTTTAAATTGACTACAGACATCATATTTAATAGATGTTTATTATTATCCACTGGTGCACCAATTAATTCCTTTAATTAATTCAAATATGCAATTCTTGCATTTGTGGCCCAGTAAAAATACCTTCTTTACCGTTTGTATCACCAGGTCTAGGAAATTTATTCTGTAGGTATTTGCTTTCTTTGCCTGTTGGCATTGTGCAATTCTTCATCAACTTAACTGGCACATTTTACCAGACGTGTAGAAATAGTTGGTAACATGAAAGAAATGAGATGTTGTTATGATTTCGCCAAACCCACCAATAATAATTTTTTTTATTTATAAAAGAACTAGAGAAAGCTAACCCAACAACACTGGCCTAGAACATTAGGGAGGAGATGCTTGATCTTGTCCAATTGGTTGTCTCTAGTCTCAAAGAATAAGTCTTCGTTGACCTGGGGTGCCAAAGGGAAAGAATGGCACATAATGTTTTAACTATCAGGTGCAATGGGGTGCATTGGGAAGATGAGTACCAGCAACTCTCCAGCTGTACTGGTAACAGGCTGGCCTGCAGACGCTTGTGTTTGATAGCCATTGCTATACCTTCCCAAGACAGTTTTGGAATCCCATGGTGCAGGAACCATGATGCTCAGTGTAATAACACTGTCCAAGTGCCCTCTCTCCGGGCTCCACACTGTTGGAGGTCTGAGGCCAGTTGCCTAGGGGACATCAGTACTGACTCTATTAAGCGAGTGGTCAAGCTCCTTGGTGCTGGACCCCATCACACCACTTATGATCTCCACAGTTCAAAAATCAGAGGTTCATGTGGACACAATCTGGATTTTCAGGGCTTCCACTTACTTTATTAACTTCTGTCCAGCAAACCTCAGAAAAGAAGATGCCTGAGGATATGTGAAGAATACAGTATGTTGCTTTCACTTAATTAGAGCTGCTGCCAAGCTCAAAATTTGCCCATAAGGTGACAAACAAGTGGTCTGCTGTCTGACAGCATTGACCCAACATTCCCATCTCTCTCTGACTCCCTCACTCACTTGATGCAAAAGTGGCTTCTCCTCCTGATGAAGTCAGAGGTCAAAGATGGCAATACAGTGAGATGGCTTGAAAATGCAGGTTTATAAAAAATAAAACAAAACAATGAAATAACACACTTGAAAATTTAATGTTTGATATCAGTGCTGCCACTGCAGACAAAGTTCAACCCCAAGTGAGTTGGCACAACATTTACAACTAGACCAATGCAGTCTTCTATTCGCCACTCAATTTCAGCAGTGTTTGCCGGCTCAGATTCTTTTGTCGGTGGAGTTTGGCCTTTGTCAACAGTCTGTACAGCTAACTTGATCCCGTTGTTTGGGGTGTTCTTGCCTGGAAATGTCACAAGTGTCAGAGTGGACCAGATATTTTGTCACAGAGGAGAACATGGGGTAGCTTTGAGAAGATGTGCAGTAAATCTGTGCACATTGTTCCAGGCTGGATAATAACCATTCCCTTTAGGGACCTGTGATTGTACTTGACCACGCAAGATGCTCTTTACAGAATACATGCTGTTCACATTAAATTCATATAAATTTATTAAGACACATAGATTTTCCTCAACCAGGTTCTTGACCAACTGCCAGGTCGTAAGTTGAATCCATTCTCAGTCGCATCGTACTCCTAACAGTGACTATTTCTAACTGTGTGGTCGACCGAGCGGTAATTTTTTTTCAAACATTTGTTAATGTTGATGACCTATTTTTTATTTCTGACCACAGTATAGAATATTATCCAAACCATTATTAAATAACTAACTACTGTATCCTTTACTGAAGTTTGTGCTAAAAAGTGCATTATGGTCATAACATTGTTGAAATACTTCAGTATTCTGTGCTATACTGCAGTTTCTTTATTAACAGTTGGTGTTAAAGATGTTTCCTGCATCGTGAAAACACAGTATGAGATGTGGGAAGATGGTTACTGGCTGTTTGGGCAGGGCGGGTGTGTAGCATACAGTGTCGTATGGCGTTCACCTTCCACAGTCGTCACAGTACAATGTCACACATGCATACAGTGCACGTACACATGTGCACTGAACATTTTTCATCTGCAGTAAAACCTGTTAGCCTCGATCGTGTCATCGTCTGTACATGTTTTTGCAGGGTGGTCAGCACATACCACCGTTACCCTGTGATGTCGTACATGTATTGTACAGGTCCCTAATATTGTTGATGACAACATTTTCATGTACAGATGGTTTAATTTGCTATATGATGCTCATTTCTGTATGAAAATTCCTGGAAATCATTCCATTTTGTCCGACAAATTTTGCCAATTTGTAAAATTATTATTATTATTATTGTTGTTGTTGTTGTTGTTGTTGACCATTGTAAGTGCGAAGTCGTTGTATATTGAGGACAGTTATGTATTTATGATAGCTCATAAAAGTATTGAATGAGAGTCTTATGATCAGCCTAAATTGTATTTGGCCTCCCTAAACATTTCTGTGATTTGGCATCTTATTTCAAGTGATTTAAGAAGAAAGTTAAAGATTCAGTGGTTATGGAAATTTAAATTTACATTTTGGGAGATTTTCTGAAAATGACTTTGATGTGAAATTATCAAAGCAATTAAATTCTGTATGGGTGAGAATATATATGCTTAGTCAGTAATACTTTTCTGTCTGCTTTCTGTTTAAGATATGCTTTAAATATGAAACAGTAAGTGTAGATGATAAATTAGTCAAAGGAAAGGACAAAATTGTTGAAATTCTACAGGAAAAAAGTATTCTTCATGAATTATAATCATTATTTTCACAAATTACCCATGTTTCATTGGCAGCACATTGATATTGCACTGCCGTCTGTGAACATAAAGAGTGTGTGTGTGTGTGTGTGTGTGTGTGTGTGATGGGCACCCAGTGTTTCTGGGCAGCAACCCTGATGAAGACAAGCAGCTAAAAAAGCGTCTGACATTATCCTTGATTCTCTCTATACTGAGAGATTTTTAGATGGATCTTTTTATCAGTTGTGCAGCAATTTCAAAGTAAATGATCCTTTTTTTGGTTTTTGCTTTTCAACGGATAAGTTTTTACGCATGCACTGCTTGTCATCGCTATTCCTAAATATATTTACAGTGTGTTCACACAATTCCCGAGGATTCCATCTGTTGACAAACAAGTGTGGATTCTGTGCTCATTTGCTCATTTTTCTTGCATCCTTCAACTTGCCATCTACAGATGCAATGATTTCACCCTCAGTAACTCGTTGTCCTCGCTGTCTTCCAGACACTTCGGCATTGAGATAGTAATAATAAGCACAAAATAGAAACCACTGGAATTGGATCCATTGCCAGAATTAATCTGCAGCAAAAGATGTTTTAGGAGCCACTTGTAATTGGGGTTAAACAACTGAGAAAACACAACAGCCAAAAGAAGCATGGATGATCAAGGGTATTTTTACTCTCTTGCTGTCAGTCCTTGAAATCTGTGCAATGTTAATGTCAGTCTGGAAATTTCACTGCTGAAACTGTGACCATTAGCAGACAAGAAAACTTCATGTAAACACCAATCTTCAACAGCCACTTAGTTTTTCAAAGGAAATTATGCATTTTTATGACATAGTTTGTCGAATAAAATTGCATGTGATGACTATTATGCTTATTAATATTCTGATTTTGCCAAAAGGATGAAACCCGTCAGGTGCTGATGTAATGGAGACCTCTACCCAGCATCCCTGACTGCACAATAAAACACTGGCAGAATTAGTGCTCATAGATAAACGGTTTTGTGCTATTATTGCAATTATTACACTTGGGTGTGCACAGCTTTTAGATAATAGTATTTCAGCATGTTGAAAGACCTTGGTTTGTTCTGGACAATTCAGTGCTGTCTGCTAATGCACTACCAAACAGGCCAAAGGACAATGCAGCTAAGGCAATGGTTAGTGACTGAGTCATGGAGAAGGATCTGTTTTTACCTCCATCCTCTGCTTCACTTCCTTTTTCCTTTGATTTCCCATGTCAAGCCCTCGTGGTCCAGCGTACTTTATGATAGTGGCTCTTTCTGGTACAGTCTTAAGCAGAAGGAGGTGAACACCAGCACATTTCTGCCACACTGATCCATCCTGACAGTTATATTTTCCAATTTGTTGCAACTTTTCTGATCCACATTTTGTACAATTATTAACAGTGAATTTTTTGCTCTTTTTAAAAAGAATGTAACCTGATCTGTAGGTCTTGCAGCCTACTGTGTAACACTGGAACTCCAGCCAGATCACAGGCTGTGAGCTTCTGAAGTTTCAAATTATTTTTTTCTTTCCTCACCAACCTGTGGGTAGCTTCTTCTACCTGTGTTTCTAGTAAAGCTTACTTCCCTTTGGGATGGACCACTTTGTCTCATTTCGATTGAGGTTGGGGTTAGGGTTTGGTTTTGGAGGCTTTCTTCAAAAGCTGAAATACCAATATGAGATGGTTTAACTGGTTATTTTCACATGCCATATTCATAAACAGCTACAAAATCCAGCCTGCTGTCACAGCACTACAAGTAAATTCACCCTTTGAATCATAAGCCAAAATGTTCTAACAGACAATGTGACAAGCATTAATTTGAGAGGCGGCAAATGTCAGAAGGTTTCGTGTTCTAGGGCTCTTGATATCAGAGAAGCTAAAATTATAATGTGTAATGAATGCCATGAGGAGGAAAAACAAGTTGGATAAGTATGATTGTCTGACAGAAATTTGTTCCAAAGCTTGGGGTTAAAATCAAATCTTGGACTCACCACCTATTATGCATGCAAGTGTTAAGGAGCTAAATATCTCATTGAGGGCATCTTAGTACAGGATAAAGGGAAATTTCAAGTAGGTTTAATTATAACTGAAATTACCGTTGACTTTTTACTTATTAATGTGTGAAATGTCTGCTTACCCTTTGCCCAAATTGGGAGTCGGCATGTTCTCCCTGTCTCTGTGTGTGTTTCCTCCAGGTGCTCTGATTTCCTGCCACAGGCCAAAGATATTTGTTTCAGTTAGGTTGCTCACTCAAAAACCATTGTCGTTTCTGACTGTGCACGTGTGGCTGCCCTGCGATGGCTTACTGTCCCATCCAGGCAGCTGGTGACGCCAGGATGGGCTTCAGACTGCTGTAACCATGACCAGGATAAACGGATGATCAAAGCGAGCAAATGATGTGCGAGGGGCTGCGAGTGTGATGGCTGAAGGAGAGTTTTGCTCATATACACATGAGTGGAGTGGGCTGTAACTGACCTGTGGTTGGTGCCACACCCAAGAAGGCTCATGGATGTCTGGAGTCTAGGTCAACAGTGCAACTTGAGTTTGGTCAGCATGTTGGAAGGACAGCTGGATCTGGTGATGCCCCCTTTGCTTCTCCATAGCTTATGTTGCACTTCAGTGTCTGAAAGCTCATGGGTAATTCAGTATAGGAGTAAAACAAGTGTAGATTCTTTGCTAAACCACATTCACCCATTTTAATCCCATTTTAAAATAAACCCTAGCAGACTTCCAGATGCTGAGATGCCTCCAGACCGGTGAAAGTTTGTGGCAGTGACAACTGGCGTGTCTTCCCACTGCCTTTTCAGCTTGATTCTTGAATTGAATGTAATCTTTCCCATTGTCATATTGAATATGTTTTCTATTTTTTTCCCTTGAAAAATTTTATGATTTTTATTGTTTTCTTGAATGATTTCTGTGTCACACCATGTTGGAAATGTAAGCCCAGCATTCATTTTGCACAATAATTACTTAATGTAACATCTTGGACTTTAATGCTGTGATTTTAATGTTCTTTATTAATTCTGTTTTACTCAAGTTGTCCGTTATTTAATTATAGTGGTAGATGTTGTTTTTCCACATTTGTGATGAAAAAGTACTAATGGTTCATGCGGAAATAGTTCAAACCCCCAAAGTAGAGATGTTATAATTAACTCTACACTCTGAAATACAAATTAAAAATGAATCATCTGCAGACACGTTAACTTTATCTCTCCAAATGCTGGTAGATGTGTTGAGGTTTTACATTCTTACATAGTCTTAGAGTAAGACATCAGGTGTTTTTGCTCAGATGGGGGAACAAGTAAGGGTAAAGTAAGGGGAATACAACTGATCACCAGATGAGGCAGCTCTTTTATTTCCCTGTATGAGCCAGAATTTTTTACAAATTTGTTGTCAGTTACTGAGGAAAACAGGAGCTGCAGAACGTTGCCCATTTTTATTTTTATATTTTTAAGATGTGTTAAATATTTTACAGATTCTGAATAACTTTTTTTGAAAACACTAACTAGTCTTTTGTGTTAAAACAGCTCATTTACATTCTGCATCTCACCATTGTTCTTGCTTTCTGGATTTTCCATCCTAATGACACTTTTCCAGTTACTCAGTGCAGTTACACTTTTCATGTTGCAGTTTTTGACTTTTGAATGATATTTAAAATATGCTCCCAATATATTCTACCCACATAGGTTCCTCACCAGTCACATTATGCAACGTGAAACCCCTGTGAATCTGATTATCTTCTAGGGAATTCGGTATTTTTCCATCATTACTTGTTTGTTGCCACGATGGAGAGTCAGCAGGGATTCGTGTATTTATGGGCCGACGTGGTTGGAGCAGATAACCTGCTATAAATGGGGCAGCAAAGCAAACTGCAGAGGAAACTGATGAACAGCAAGTTTCAGATGACAACCTCTCTAAGACTGAGGTTTTAGACATAAGCAGTGCAAAGCTCTGGGTAGCCGGCAAACAAATCCCCAGCTGAAAAAAATCAGCGATAAAAAAACTTAATGTTATTCATGGGAATGGGCACCATTCAATACCCTCCCCCAAAATGACACAGACCCTTTGGATAGCACAAGCTGGGAAGCAGGCAACTCCACTGAAATACACATACTATCATTTTAGCTGGAGATCTTATTGAGTTATACTGAGTTTATGAAGCTGAGCAGTGAATGTGAAGATGTTGACACTAAATATGAACCTTCAAAACAGATATGAATTTACACAGATCAAAGAAGGCTGGATGAAGCCACTGTGGATACATTAGCAGGATAGTGCAGGTCGTCACTTCAGGAAGAAGAGAAACTTATAAAGATAAGCGGTAGTTAAGGGAAACGGAGCGCAGTGGAATATGCTAATAAGCCACCATTAGGGTGGCTCTTCCCAGTGCTTCTGCTGCACACAAGGCTCAAAAAGCAGCTTTCCTTTTTTTCAGGAAGTACATCACCAATGATGATGAGTTTGCAGTGATGTAGGAAGCAGCAGCATATGTTTCCAGTGTGTTTCCAATCTCTGCTCACTGCCCCGAACATGTCCCAAAGCATCTGAATATTCTCAAAATATGCAGGCATAAGGTTGAGCAGCTGGGGAGCTAAAGGTGTGAGGAACACCGTAGCAACCTTCTTAGCATCTGTGGAGACCCCTAAAGAGCTTAGCCAAGCCAAGAGTGGCCAAGGTGGAATATTTTGTCAATGAGAGGTGTGCTGGTGATGGGAGGGGTATTGCTAACCCATATGCATCAGGTATTATTTTGCAGTCTAAATTGTCTGTTTAGGGTATTTCAACATGTCTTCATGACGATGTACAGAACTCTGACACTAAAGAGAATAAAAAAACTCTAGATGCGAAACTGGTGAGTCAGTTGGCCGATGTTCCTGCCTTTACCCACCAGTTTGTGTAATCTTTGTGATGGTGGAAGCAGGGCCCGGGTTCTCAGCAATGTTGGTAATAGGAATAGTGGTTAACATGACCTTGTGGTGAGACCAAAAGAAGTAACACCGGTCTTGTTTGGGAGACAGAAGCCAAAAGCTACACAGACAAATTTTATGAGAAGTGAGTAGTCTTTTTGAAGGGAATGGGGTGTAATACAACGAGAGACATGAAGAGGGATTTTTAAAATCTAATCTTCATTTGCATGTTTTTCTGAGAATATCCAGTGAGACAGAACGTTTTCTTATCTCTGTGAGCTAATAAAAAGAAGACAGCCACGTGGATATGCCATAATTCAAGTGTTTCTCTTTGGTCTTGGAAAAGTGCAGAAAGATGTTGTGTTGTTTGGGGACCAAATGGGTACTGCTGGGCATGTCCAGAGTGACTGGTCTTAAGTCTTCTCAACTCTCAGCCCTGGTCAGTGCAGCCGCGCCCAGAAATCTTGGCCCACGTCCACCCGTGGATCAAGAAAATAAATTGCTCATCGATTATTTTCTAATGGAGTCACTACAGCTTCTACCATGTTGTCTTGCCAAAAGCACACTATTTTGCTGTCAGTTAGTCCCTCGCTGTCAACTACATATTTACTCTCACCATGGGCATCTCCCTCTGGGCATTTCTATTATCAAGAGTAATATTACACTTTGTCAACTGATGAAAAGCAGAACATTTTAGAAGACATTCTGCACAAGTTTTATAGACGTAGTTTTCAACTACAAAGGATGAAAAATTGAAACAATCAGCTGTAAAACCTTTGCATAGAACGCCACTATTTTAGCTCATAGTCTCAATGTGCTCCCAGTACGAAGAATTTATTGCAGGAAAGTGGCATATAAGATTTATAAGATTTCAGTGCAAACACTGCAGCACCATTATTGGGCTCATGTGTAAGGCTTTCGCGAGCATGCCATGTTTACAACCACTATGAAAACTGGCCGTGTTTACAACACACCTGTATGCAGAGTAAAGGTGTGCTGTGGGCATCACGATGGCACAGCGGGTAGTGCTGGTGCCTCATGTGTCCCCTCATAGTGTGTTTGACATCGAAAGGTCCCGGCGGGCAAAGTTGTTTACAGGGGTGCCTCCTTCAGGCAGATATGGGCACATACGATCATTTTTAGTAGTGTCAGATGGACCTGAGGTTTATTCTCATTTTAAGCTTATTTTTGCAGCACTTTTGTCTCTGGCTCATTGTGAAGCATTAATTCAATCAGCCGTTTTATGACTCAGTTATGCATCATATCAGGGGTTGTTGTTGAGGATGGAGAATTTTTTTACAGGTCAGAATGTTTTGTGTGCTCAATTGCTGCAGCACTACACTGTTATGTGCCTCTGAAGCAGCAGGAATAAGTGCCATGTAATACTGACCTGCATGGATTAATACCCCTTTACCCAACATTCCAAGTACTAGCTTCTGGGTGCTGCCTGCAAATGTAGCTGAGCTCATCCTTGTTTGCTGAATGATTTTGGCAAAGTTCTGTGAATATTGGATGGAGGAAGGTCTGGGGGTGTGGGCCTTGGAAATGTAATCATACTTACTTTCTGGGCTGTGTCCAGTAGAGTTACCGCCATCAATGACAGTAACCTTGAGCAAGACGCCAACAAACACAAAAAACCAAAATACCAGGTTCTAATAAGTGCTACAGCTCCTGTTCATTAGATGCTGCCAAAAGCAGTTTACAGAATGAAACTTCTATATCTATAAAGCTCAGTCTTGGTTTGTCTGTCTGCCTGTTTGTTCTTTATGCACAACTTTGCTTTTCAAGCTACAGACTTGAAATTTGGCATGCAGGTATTTCTCACTCTAGGTGAGATTTTTGGATAGTCAAAGACACACACACATACACACACAATTGGTACAACACACATTATTGACGTGTGCCTCCAGGCAGATCCCAGCTGATTTATCAAGATGAAGACAAACAATCCACTTTACACAGACACACACAAACACACAGCACTACACACATGAGTCGCATGTGCCTTCAAGCTGTTTCCAGCTTATTTGCCAAATGTCCCACTACACACAATCAGACACACACCATTGACAGGTAAAGAGGGAGGGATTGTGCAGAAGGGAGGACCCAAACTGAAGACAGAGAGGTATGCATAACACACATGGCACTTTACTGATGTAAATATAACATATATCTTGTGGACTGTGACCAGCATGTTTGAGTGCACTTATATACTAAAGTGCAGCAGTACTTATATAAAACAGTTTGGTGATTGTCTAATGTGCTACTACTATTTACTTTTCTGCTTTCTGACCCAGGCAGCACTGTGTAACTCAACTAGTTCTCTATAAAGGACATAGTAACTGTAGCCTAACAGATATCACTTTCTTGCTGAGCTTCTTTTATTTGCAGCTCTTGTTTCAACTGAACATAATTTAAGAATGCTTTGGGGCCAGGCCAGAACAAGGGCTGTGTCAGAGATCATTACAGATGACAAGGGGGGTTGGAGTTCTTAGGTTTGTGCGGTGCTTTGCTGGGATTCCTTCAGGAATGAAAACATGCACTCGGCTTGGAGTTACATACTGTAGCTAATTCAAACCTTTCTGCCATGACAGGTCATACATTAGAGATTCCCTGTCACAGCAGCACTGCCAGTGAAACTCAGAGAAAACACGGTGGTTCAAGTATAACATCATGTATACCATTCTGTCATGCTAAGTGCATGTATTGCATGTGCACACAATTTTACTGTTAAATAAAACATACTCCAGCTGGAATAGTGATGCTGATAGGAGACAATTGGAAAGGACTTAAAAGCGAGAAACGTGAGGTAACTGAAATGAACCAGTGAGCTGTGAGAATGTATGAGAGGGAGGTGCCAGGGAGATCCATGGCTCGACAAGAAATCTGCAAAAATATTAGCATGCTGGCCAACTCCATTAAAGGTGAGTTACTAGGCTAACTGAAGTGTCCTCTGTCCCCAGTGAGCCCTATTACTGGGCCCAGAGGAGCTGTCTATTCTGGGAAAAGAAAGAGAACTGAAAAACCAGGTGTGGATCTCATGAGTAAAAAGACTGGGCCAGTGGCCAATAGCCATAAGACTCATCTCAAACTGAGAGGATCTGAGTGGAACAAAAATGAATGTGTTGCAGTGCTTGAGTTAGGCCAAGGACATACATCAAGAGACAGCAACACACAATAAACATTGGAATTTATTCTCCTTTTTCCATGCACGTTCTTGGTGAAATTAAAACTGTTTAGACAGTATAGATGAGAATCCTGGCATTCAAAACATATATGAATATCAACAATTGTACTGTAGCCACGGACCTGTTCTCCACTGTGGGGTTACCTGTGTTGAGTGTGCTGTAGCTGGAGGTCTTATTATCCATGTATTTGTTAAATGGTGCAGACACTGGGATTCCTCGAGCCTCTGTATTGTAGTACTTCAGCAAAACTATCTGCAGCGTTGCCTTAAGTGAGTTCATGCAACTGCTTGAGAGCTTGCCAGATGCTAGGATGCAGTCTGGATGAACTTGCTCTGGCTTTCTTTTCAAACCTCTGCTCCACTCAGGTCTCACACTCAGTCCTGGCCTTTTCCTCACTGTTTAGCAACTCCCTCCCTGAGCAAGTTGCTAAACAATTTAAAGATTTTCAGGACCTGGAGGAAGTCCAAACGTGAGACCAGCTCCAACACAAGCAGGTCAGACCTGCTGTGTAATACTGACTGGAGTTTTTGGCAAAAGCAATTTGTGAATCAGCATGTATGTCCCAAGTTCCTGGAGCTGCAGCATGGTGGCCGATGGCCTCAGGCCTCCACACGACCCCATTCTCCTGAATACATTACTACAGGGCAAAATCAGGGGACACGTCCTTCACAAAACTTATGGCATGCACTGCAATTCGAGGTCTCAGACAGGTTGTTGTTGTCCTCACTTTGCAGCACCCTGCAGAGATTTCCACTGAGCTCTGGATATTTCAATCTGCAGAAGCCATTATTGTGCAGCTCCTTTCCTGCCATGACCAAGTGTTTGTCCTCAAAGCTCTCTGCATGCATTCAGATTAAACTAAACATCTTGGCTCACCATTGCATTAGATAAGGGCTTTACAAATGAATTTTAAACGGAAGGACTTTTGGCAATGTAACATTCCCATCCCCTCCTCATCTGTCACCTGAGTAAGGTCACCTACACAAGGTGTAAAGCTGTGGGCTCATTTGTGTGCAAATAGAGAAGTTAGAGAATAAACTCATCTCAAAGCTCAATAAGTACACTATTCCAAGTGCTTTATTGTCCAGAAACACACAATTTGGATGACAGAAAATAGTTTGGGAGATTAACCTGATTTCAGTAATAAAGGCAATTTTAATGATAAATTCTGCAGAATACAGATGTGTATATATATATATATGTGTGTGTGTGTGTATGTATGTATGTATGTATATATATATATTAGAATAAGTTATTTTATTAGAAAACTTGGAAAGAGGCCTTCACAATGAAGCAGCAATAAATCACTGTGGCCTGGCATGCCGATGTTTCAGATATGTGCTGCTGTGGCCAGCTCAAAGGTTTCAGGGGACACTAAACAAGTCCATTTCCCCTTGGGTGGGTCAGATTGATGGAGTGGAACTTGGCAAATAGCACTTTCCTCCAGGCATGTTATATTCACCAATGAATCCTATTGCCCGTAAAGGGAAAATGCACTGAACACACTCAGAATGTATATTAGAGGAGGTGTTCACCTGTCCTCAGTCAGCACAGGTATCAGACTTTAAGGGAGAGACGTCGCAAATGTGTAATTGCTTAATAAATTTTGATATAAGCCCCAAGAAAATGAGCTGAAGAACAAGCGTCTTCTCATGTCTACCATGTTAAATTTCTGGAAGATGATTCAGAGATATTCTGCTGTTTGCTCTGGTCCTGTCCAGTATCTGGTGAACCCTGTTTCATGTAGAGCTACTTAGACTCAAAGATTATTGGTCTAATGACCCTGGGCTTCTTCATCTAATTGTTTCTGTTCAGGCAGCTTGGCAGATATATTGATATTTTACTGGAGCGTCAGGTGGTCACATTTGGGTCACTAACCTGTATTCTGGTGATGTACTTCAACCATATCACATAGAGAAAAAAACTCGGCTACACTGAGAGAAAGTCCAGGTGAATAATGGTCATAATGTTCTTCAGGTTTAGTGGTCCTGACTTAACATTACTGATAACCATTGAACCACAGTCCCTTAATTCCCATAGACCTGGGTTTAATTTCACACAAAAGCAGGGCTGGATGATTTTATTGCACTTTGGTTTATCTGCTGCTCAGGGAGGTGAAGAAAATGTCTCTGAGTGCTGTGAAATGAAGAGCTCAGCCTCATCCCTGGTGGAATCCATCACGCACAGAAAGACCTGGCACCCAGGCCCATTTATGGAGTGAAAGTCATCAGATGGGAAAAGGTTTGAAACTGTAAGAACCAAAGTGCAACAAAAGTACGACGTGACCTTCTGTGCTGCCACCAGGGACCCGATTTAGATTTTTCTGATTCACACCCTCATCTGATACCCCTGTTTAGCCTACACCCTGGTAGAAGACGCCAGCAGGGATTGATCAGGTGTGCAGACAGAAGCGGGACAGGAGTGCTGTGCTGTCTCTGTCCAGAATCTGGCTTCCGAAATGCTGCCAATTGCAGTTGAGCATCCAGGGTAGCAGAGAGACAGTGGCAGGCACTGTGCAGAACTGCTGAGGACTGCTGAATTTTCTGCATATGGGATGCTGAATTATCTTCCAGCATGATGGAGACTCTGCAACACAAAGGATATTCGTAAGTCGAGAGTCGTGGCTCCTTCCGGATCGAAAGTCATCCTCCCTCAGCAGTTAAATATCCACCCTGATTCTCAAACAGGCATCTCACCATGGCCCAGTGCTTAAAAAGCTGCTCACTTTGCAACTCGGGTGACGTGGCAAAAACTGTCTGTCAGCTTTAAAACCACATGTCTCCAGTCAAGCAGTAGTGAAGCTCATAAGAAAGGTGTTGTAATGTTCCAAAGGAGCCGCTGAATCACTCTGGCTACCTGTTGCCCCCATGTTAAGCAGCATCTATGGAAGTTGTGTCTTATGATAAAACATTCATCAATGCCTGGCAGGATCTTGCTCTGTTGTCCATGTGATGAGACGCTGTTTTAGCGCCTGATTGCATTTGAAGCTTCTCAGCAACTCACTTCATGATTTTTAATGACTGCTGAGTCCATCAGCGCTGGAGAATGGGAGACACTTTCTTAATCCAGCGTCTTTGCAAGGAAGGCGTACGAGGTGAGCGAGTCTACTGCACACTTAGGTGGACACAGGTTCTCCTTCAGTCATTCATAGTCTTTGGGGGTTTTTCTTTTCAGCTACACCAGCTACACCATTTTATGACCTCGAAGTTGTGTCCTCAAGAATGCGGTTAAGTTTCACTGCAGGAGCCAATTTGCCTGAACATTTTTACTGTAGGCTGTGAAAAGGTGTAGGAAGAAGGTGCAAAAAAGTTAGTTTTCCCAAGCAAATCATATAGTTCTGTAAAGGTTTCATCCTGCATCTTTTGTAAACAAATTCCAGTCCCAGCAGACCGTGCACCCGTGTTCAGCCCTATTGTTGTGTGTTCGGCAGATTTGGCAGTTGTCGACATCCAGTAATTCCCATTTCATCGAAAATGAAGTAATAGGAAATTTAACAGGCTAACAAAACCATGACCGCGCCAGCGGTGGAAGATAAGCACGGCTCAATTGGTGCTTGCTTTGTGAAATCTGTGCTTTAATTACAAGGCAGTTAATCTAGTTTGTAACAGGACAGGCTTATAGATGTGAACACTAATCACCTTTGTGCACATAGGTCACATAAAGTGACAAGCAACCCACCAATTATAACACGGTGTGATGATACGCGCTGTGCCCTCAACATGTTGTTTGAATATGTGGAACCATTCCAATGTGGCCCTTGACATGAAACATGGTGAGGAAGATGAGTTCAGCAAGGCTGAGAGCAGAGAGTCAAAGGTCCATCAGTGTTTCATATTTGCTTTTCTTTCGTAGAATAATTTGTGGAAAACCGAATATGTTTTTGATATATTTTGAAAGGTTTTTAATGCCTCAAAACAAGAAAACAATGGAAAAGCTGTTCTAAAATGCATACAAAATTCAAATTTCAGCTTTGCTGGTCTTGAAGGGTAGAAGTTAGGGTTGGACTTAGGGTTGGACTTAGGGTTGGGAGTAAAGATTAGGGTCAGGGGTTGGGCTTAGAGAGTTAGGGTTAGGGGGTTGAGGGTTAGGGTTGGGGTTATTGTGTGAGGGTTAGGGTAGGTTAGTGGTTAGTATTGGTCTAGTACAATACCAGTTTAAATATTGAAGGGTAATTTCATAGAGGAGGAACAACAATCAAAATTAAATCCATTAGAAGTAATACCAGAGAGGTAATTGAAGGCAACAGTTTGTTTTCCTCAGTATAACAGTGTTTAAGGAAGTCACCCTGTGATGAAGTACAGCCATATAAAGGAGACAAAGATGGTGCAGATGTTCACTAAATGGACTGTAACAGAAAGAGATTGCATCAGGAGGAAGATCATCATTTATGGTGGGATGGAAAGTTAATAACATAAGTTAATAACATAATAGAGTGGTTTGAAAATGATGGAGGGCCATTATGTCTCATTAAATGCAAGATTGTTCTGTTCAGCTCAGATGGCTTATCAAATCGTGTTTGTTTAAATGCTACGCTGACATTATCTTACAGAGGGCAGCAGAATGGGCTGGAAAGTGTCTGCGAGAAAGCAGCTATTGTGTTGAAGAGATTTAGACCTTTGTATTGACCACTTTTGCTGCACGCTGTGCGTTAAGAGCTTGAGGACTCCAGTCAGTACACAGCAAGGGAACACATATGTAGTTTTGAGTTTGAAGCCCACGCTGTGGTTTCTGATATTATAGGCAAAGTGGTATCATTCTAATGTGAATCCTGGTGTCTCCGGAATAAACAAGCATCCTGATGACTTTGTCTCTGGTCTGCTCACCTAACTTCCCCAGTTGTACCAATGAGAAGAGAACCCGACTTTGATGCCTCCACTCTTCTCACAGGTGGGGTTTGCATCGCGCAGTCCCTGAAAATCCCCAGGGAGCCAAAGGTGGGAGAATTTGACAAGATAATCCTGCGCCTGCTGGAGACCTCCAATGCCCGGGCTGTGATCATGTTTGCAAATGAGGACGACATTAGGTGAGTCCACACCTGCATCTGCGATGGCACCAGATGCCTCTGAGTCAGGAGCAGAGCGGTGGTTTATCCTCTATCACCTCATCCAGAGCCACTCAGCATGAGAAGACAACATTTTGATTAACTCAGGCGAGGGTGGTAAGACCATCTTGACTCATGCAATGCTCTTCAGCACAAATTACAGGAATATCATTTCCCTAATCAGAAATAAATTATAAACATGACTATTGAGTGATAAAACAGCGTTTAATTCTGCAGGCAAAACATCTTCAGCAGCAAAGGAATCCCCTTCTAATTTCTTCTGTTTTTGAGGGTTTTGATGTGGTCCCTTTTCAGCTGCTTATGTTACTCTGTTTGAGGTGTTTGGATTCTCCCACACTTTTGGGTTGTTCTTCTCAAACTCCTCTCACCTAGGAGGATTCTGGATGCGGCGAAACGGAATAACCAGATGGGCCACTTCTTGTGGGTGGGTTCAGACAGCTGGGGGTCGAAGATCGCTCCAGTGATTCAGCAGGAGAAGGTGGCGGAAGGTGCCATCACCATTCTGCCTAAGAGAGCTTCAGTGGATGGTATGAAGGAAGGCCTCAGGTGTCAAGGGTGGGAGCGGGCAGAGGGGGGATCTGTGTATGCTGTAAGCTCAAATCACTGCAACTCCTTCACCATCTTCTGTGTTTACAAAGCCATAAGAGCCGCAAAACCCTGGAGTTTCTCTCCCTTCGGTTAAAATGATGGAATGGTTACCAGACAAGCACATGAACACTAAGGGATAAGGCAAACTTCTGGACACTGCATCATGAGTCAGATCTTTAGCTGAGGGCATACTGGGGACTCCTCCACACCCCCTCTCCATCGAGGGCCGTTTCTCCGTGTGCCTAAAAGATAACAGGGAAGAGGTGGAGAATATGACTTCAACCAACATGTATTTAATCTTACACTGTGCACAACTTTGTGCTTGAGGCACATGAACAGATAAACGGGAAACAGAAAAACAAGGCAGTACTAAAGGAGAGACTGTTCCTGCATCTGAGCAAGCTAAACGAGTCCTGACTGTTCTTATCGCTTGTCACCTGGCCTCAATCTCGCCCTCAGCCTTCGACAGATATTTCCGGAGTCGGTCCCTCTCAAACAACAGGAGAAATGTGTGGTTTGCTGAGTTCTGGGAGGAGAACTTTGGCTGCAAGTTGGGATCCCATGGCAAGCGCCCCGGGAGCCTTAAGAAGTGCACAGGTATGATACTTCTGGAATCAGTTTTCAAAGCTTTACATTCAAACCTCAGTGCGAGGTTCTTTGAAGTCTCAGTGATGAGGCACATTAAAGCTTTAAAAAGTTTATTACTACAGTACTGTGCAAAAGTCTTAGGCATGCAACTTCAATGTCTGTTGAGAAGTACAGATAGATTCTTGTCTACCATCAGGGGGTTTCTGATTGGTCCCAAATTCATTCTGCAGCCTGAGAATGACCTCAAACACCCAATCTCAGTCATACACAACTATCTTCAGCAAAAAGAAGGAATCCTGCAACAGATGGTATGGTCCCCACAGAGCCCTGATCTCAAAATGATCAAGTCAGCCTGGGAGGACATGCAGAGACAGTCAAAGTCTGCAGAAGAACTGTGGCCAGTTCCTCAAAATGTTTGGAAGAACCTACCAACCTCTACCTTAAACTGTAATCAAGTTTGCGTAAAAGAACTGATGCTGTTTTAAAGGCAAAGGGTGGTCTCACGGAATATTGATTTGATTGAGGTTTTTTTTGTCTGCTGCACTTTTTAGAAGGTTTATTGATTAATAAGTGTTCATTGCAATTATTTTTGGAACCATCCTCGCTTTATAGCATTTTTCCCAAAGGTGCCTACAACTTTTGCACAGTACTGTATTTCTATAGAACATCACCAGCATTTATCCATCACAGGCCTAAGCACCAAACTTTTGAAGGACCAAACACTTGCAAAGGGTGTTTGGCCTCCTTGATGTTAATGTCTCTGTGTGCCTTTTGCAGCTCATCCTTTGTGTGTGTGTATGTTTGTGTGTGTGTTTTCTGTAGGCTAGCATTGTGTATGTTAGCTCTGTCCCATCTTTTGATACAGTCTAAAACTTACTTATCTGTATGTTCTTAAAAAAAGAAAAACAAGACTTTCTAGCATCAAATGCTTGTGTCTATGGAAAATGAATCAAGAAAAAGCTGCTTGGTGATCAAGAAGCTCTATATACAGTTTCACAATTTATGCTGGCAGTTGCTGAGATTGCTGACATTTTGTTGCTTAAATAATTGTGGTTTGCTTAAATTTTTATGTCCCATATGCATTGCTGAAATGTTGGCATGTACTCCAATTTTATATTTGCATTTTACAGTTATTCGTCTAGCAAATGATTTCCTCCAAAGTGGTGTATAATCATCATCTAGTGTGATTTACTGAACACCTTTTTCCTAGGTAACTTACAAAGGTAGACACACTGCACAAAATTCCTGACAGCCATTCACCATTTTATACAATAGAACCATGTAAGACATGCACGCGCACACACACACACACACACACACTTAATGGACAATTTATTACATTTTTATCACCAGTTCACCAGGTAGTTACCTGAAATGCATTGTGGGAGGAGGTGCTGAGAGGCTCCAAAGCCACCCACTGTACCACTGACACACACACAGACCTCACATGCAGAGATGCAGAGATGTCAGAAAGGCTAACCATGTGTTTTCATTTCGGTATGTGTCATAACTGATTTAACAACAGTAAATGCATTCAATGTGTATTTTTAAGGTTTTTGAGACAAAAACCACCATGTTCTGCATGACTTAGAAGTGTTGGCCATATTCTTATGTGCATATGTCAGTTTAAGAAAGGCGCACACGTCTTCTCCGGATGTCTGAGCACATTCCTTTCTTGTTTATCTGAAGCGACTGCTTCTGACACATAATTAAAATAATTACAGCAGTGGTCTCTCCCCCACCCCTGCGTTTGCTGGACCCTGTCTGCTGACGAATTCCTGAGACAGTGAGCCACCAGTCACAAGGAGATTATTAGCGAGAGGAGCATCCGTTGTGACAGTGTGATGAACGAAGTCCTCTCCTGTGCGTGCAAAATGGACGCACAAAGATCCAGCAGGAGGTTATCAGACCTACTTTGTGTCCAGCAACAAAAAAGATGTTGAGAATATAACTTACAGCAGTTTCACACTAACAGTAGCTGGGTCGGGAAAGTTTGCTGTGCTTGCTGCCAATCCCCATTGTTTGTGCAAATGGAGACATGGGCAAAACGTGGTGAAACTTCTGAAGCCATATTGTGTGGAAGCATTCTTGGGAAATAAAAACAGGCTTAAAACTTCCTCCATGGATGCAACACAGAATCTCCAAGACTAGGCCAGCTTAGGTTTCTATAAATATTACACATTATATTCCCTTATTACGAAACTCATGTAATTTTGATTCGGTGCAGCAGACAAAGCTGTGTGATAGCACTTTGCCGCTGTCAGGATCACCTAAGGTATTGCGGTGTGTTCTTTTCCAGGGGCAACAGTGGTTCGAATTGATTTTATTATGAGCCCGAGATGGAGTTTCGGTACCATAACAAGACAAGCTGGATGAGCATATTTTCTGCACTTGTGCTTGTCTGCAGAGTAATCATGCAGCAAGACAAACAGCTGAGTCAGCAGTGCGCCTGCCCATTACCCTCATGCGTGTCTGCGTGTGTGTGTGTTAAAGGGTTTGGCTGCACAAATAAAGCTACCACCATCAACAGGCCATACAGGTTGGAGCTCTTACGCTTTGTGGAAAGCTGGAGGAGAACCCGTTGAGGGCGATCGGTGTCTTTAGAGACAGAAATAGCATCCTGTGGATCCACCTTCAGCCATCATTGTAAGTGTGATTGGAGGGGTGGACAAGGAGATGGTGATGCCTTGCTCCTTCTTGCTGGGTTATTGCCCCACACCCAAACACACAAGTCTTACTTCTTTATGCTGACACACTCATTTAGCTGTCAGTTTCAGAGTTGATGACATGATGTAATGCAGCGTGTATGCAGGAGGCAGCATGGAGGTAGCCCTCAGCTAGCCATGCATCACTCTGTCTAGGCGTTGGTAGAGATCTCAGCTGGTCATCCATTTCTTCTGTGGTCACTACATTACCTGCTTCACTCCAAAATTCCTCTTAAATGTGGAGTTTTCACTATTTACCACTAATTATTAGGCATTAATTGTGTGTTAACGGTGCAGAAAAATTTTGAAGCTTGTTGCTTGTTCCCCTCTGGTGAATGGAAATTAACAAAAAACCATAATTTGAGGCACAAGGTTTAAGTCAGTTAAATGTTTAGCTATTATATATGCAGATACAAACCATAGACTTTACGATGGACCGTAGAGTTGCATGAATTTTTACTCTTTCTGAGTTCCACTCTGTGGCTTGCTTGTCACACACACACACACACACACACACACACACACACACACATACACACACACACACACACACACACAAACACACACACACATACAATGGGCATATTTAGAATAACCACTTGGCCCAAAAAACACATTTTTGGACTATGGGAGGAACACTGCAAAGACACAGGAACTTCAGACAAATTAGCTGGATTTCAATCCACGCCTATCCAGTCTAGGGGCTGTGAGATAGCAGCACTGCTCACCACCCCACTGTGCTACCCTCTTGTTCACAAGCACAAAGGGTCTTAATTTTCCTCATATATTTTTTTGTGCACATGCTGAAACACAAATAAATACAAAGCAGCCATGCGCTTATATCAATTTTATCCATTCTGGAAAAGAGAAAGGCTAAAGTCAGGAGGAAATAAATGTACATACACACTGTTTCCAAGCCATGATTGTACTCAGGGACATTGATCTTCACTTGCAATTAATTGCAATAATTATATTCCCAGCAGAATGGAAGCAGAGTGGCTGAGCGGTGCCCCGGTCTGCGTTCCACCATTGTTCTGGGTGCAGGTGCCGCCACTGAGCTGCCCTCCTCTCAGCAGGGTTAAGATAAGCGTGCCCTTTTTTGAACAGCAGTCAGATATTTTAATTACATTCCACTGTGCTGCAGAAATGAGACCAAGCGAGGAGATCAATGATCAGGCAACGCACTTTTTTTTCGTCCACGTTGATATTGTTCATGTCATAATCTTCAACTCTCGGAATTAATTGATTTCGATGGGGGGATGTTCAATAAGCACTAAACAAGAATAAATAAATGCAGCCAAAGAGCCCTTGTCTGGTTTCATTTTTAGCGTAAGGCCACAGTTGTACATGTATTTATGTGCCACAGCCAGGCTCAGTCCTGAATCCAGAGCTCTACACAGTCTACACACACTCTTTCCCTTTGTTTGAGGAGAGTGAGACAGCACATGTTACTTATGGAAGGTCCACTTTGGTAACTTGGACGTCAACAGATAAATCATTCATTTGAATTTAGTCTGAAGCTTCTGCTTGATGTCAGGATCTGCACCAGCTGAACCACTGGGGCAAAATTCTGCTCATGGGGAGATACAAGATGCTAGATAAGTAACTTCCTACAGCAGTTATAAAGCAACAGTCTGTCAGAGTGCCAATGCAACCCTTATAAGTTAACATTTTCTTTTTAATGTGCTTCTTTTAAACCCTTTTTTGTTTATTTTTCTCTCGTGCCGCACTCCCATCAGCCTTGTGTCTGATGGCTTTATTCACTTTTGATTTGTGCTGACAGGTGGACTGTTTGGTTCTCCAGCTGATGGTCTCAATGTAGAGCCTCAGAAGCACCACAAAAACTGCAGTGGTGTTTTTTTTCCTCATTTGAAAAGCTGGTTAATCAGTTTTAAGATTTCAAATGGGACTTAACTGACTAGAACTCAGCAGCCATGGGAGAGAAAGCAAACTTAAATAAACACCAAGTATTTTTGGCAGCTGAGCTGCTTGCAGTTCATGGCAAGCAGTGGACAAATGGCCGGAGCTGTGGGAGTGGACGCCATGTCCAATTTCACATCCCGTCCCATGGTGATGGCTTAACTGTGATCCCTGTCGCCTCAACATGGTGACCCCTAACCCACATCCAGAAGGGGGGATGAGTCGCATGAAGGATGAGGACGTCAGTTCAGGTGACGGCGGTGCCCAACAATCTCTGCCCCCCCATCCCCTTCTGTTACAGAGTGCAGTTCTAAAATGGTCTGGTCTTTTTGCGAATGGGATTATTTCTCAGAGATGCAATGAAAGAGGGACTGCGATCTGGAACTGGAGACACAGACAGGTTTTTCCAGTAGAGATTTAGAGCTGTACGCCAATACGAGATAAGTTGCTTTAGGGAATAGATAGCTGTCTGCTCTCAAATAAAAATACCCAGGGCACTCTGAGAAACAGCAGGCTGCTGTTTTGGCATTTTCCATTCTTGCCTTCATTTATATTGTCAAACTTGTGGATATTAATTCATTTGCCTATTGTCACGGGATTGTTGGTATCTTTCCCATTCAGGAATACTGTAATTTTTATCACATTATCAAAATGACTTGTTTGAACCTCCATGTTGGGTTTTTTGTGTAGAAACTTGTGTTCTTCAGGAAGAGATGAGATGTGTCAGCTGTACCTTTGTTTAACAGCTTTCCCACCTCACAGCACAGGTGGCAGAGCATGGGGAAGGGAAACTAGATCAGAATGCCCTAAGGTACATGTACAGGACACCTGGGTGAGCTGCATATGAGACCAGGGCTGAACAAGAAAACTTCTTATCTTGCGTCTTATTTAGGTTACTAAATTATTATACAGCGGTAGAGCTACTGTGTGCTGTCATGCCTTTCATTTTAGTATCAGTGTGTAGCATAAACACTAAATCATAAGTAATAACTATTTATTGCATCCAAATAAGGAACACATATTCTAAATGACTTCAAGGTGCTTCTGAAGAAAAAAGAACATCAGGAAAATATTTCTTTCCTAGTCTGTAATACAAGTCATGGTTATATATGTAATGCCAGCAACAGGAAGCAGACGCAGGTACAAGTTGTCGAATCCCTGTTTATTGCCGAGGCAAGTTCCAAAGTCGTGGTCACAGAACAGGCGAGGCTCAAAACCGGTCAGTGTAACGCAGGTGGGGTAACAAACAAGGATGAGACGCAAATGGTGGTTAGATGAAGGCAGGGGTCGAACACAAGAAAGACTAGCAATAGAAACACTTGGTACGCTCAGACAAGTCATGGGCAATACTTCGCACCAGCTTGTTGGGAAACACAGGTTTATATACTCCTAGGGGAAACAAGGAGCAGGTGCCAGCGATCATGGAGCCTGGCAGAGTAGCAGGCGGAGCGGGGGGCATGACAGTATACTAGATATTGTTGTTGGATGAGTCAAATATTTACATGGAAGAATCCCTCGGTATCTGAACTCTCTATATCCATATTTTTGCTATAATGGCTCGCAAAAATTAATATTTAAACATTAGTATCTAAACAGAAACTGTTGCTATAGTGAATTTTTATCTGAAGCTCATCCCTAATAAAATGATCAAGCTGAAAATAAAACTTGAAATAAATAAAAATGTCAATAAATAGATGCTGTACAGTACTGTACACTACTGTAATAAAAGGTAATACTGTGTGTATTGTAATAAATCTCGGATTGTATACTGTTACAAATTTATCCTGTTGAAAATGTGAGTGTCCATGGTGGTGTTTTATCAGCTGTTTCCCCACATTGTCTGAACACATTTGTGCTGTCATCATTGTCGGTCCTCAGAGGAAGCGGAAGAGAAGGAAGGATTTTCACTCAACTGAAAATCTTTCCTGTGCCGGTCAAGGAAACTTTAAAACAAGCTTCGGAACATGCAGAGGCAATGATCTCATTAGTTATGGAACCTAACAGTGACATGAACAAGAGTCTTGTTTTCAAAAATACAACTGAAGATGATATAAAGAGATTTATGTAAGAAAATTGCACAAAGGCAAACAATGTTTTTTTTCGCCCTACAGCTGCCTCCCTCCACGCAGCAAACATCACAGGTCCCTCTTCTTCACATTATTCCACAATACTAAGTAAAAGTTGTTAGCCTTGTTTGTTTAGTTTGTTTAAATTGCGTGCAATGTTTTTCTAAGTTTCATTGTTAAATAAACTTTTAAGTATAATATTTAAATATTGTATTCGATAAACATTTAAACACCGGTAGTGGCACTAACCTGTGAAATGTGCTGTACTGTACACACTGCATCACGCAGTATAAACATGCAAATGAATGACAACATTAAATGTTTTCTAATTAGGGAACTGGTGTTTACAGTGTTTATCCTGCTGAAGTTGTGGGTTGATGGTTATATAGTTGTTTTCCAATGGGTTAGGAGTGCATGATTATAGGCACTCAGTATCCGAAAAATTCTGCATCCAACGGATTTTCAGGGAAAATTATATTTGGATACTGAAGGATTACTGTGTACTTTGTAACATGAAATGTGTTTTCTTTGTCTCTCTCCAAATCTGCCTCTTTTGCTGACATTGCTTGTGCTTTGCTTTATGGCTGTGAATCACTATAGTAAAGATGACTTCAGATACAGTATAAAAGAGCCCACAAACAGCAGTTTTACTCAGATTTCTGGTTCATATATGTACGAAGGCGAGTAGGAGACTGGAGATTAACTTTCTAGCTGAAAGAAAGTTTGCCTTTAGTGGCTTTTACATGCTATTCCCTGTTTGCAATAAACTTTAATTAAATGCTGTCTGCTCCACCAAAGAAGGAGCTTTTGTGCCCACAAGGAGCCTATTTGAGAACTCTTGCTCGACTAAATTAAACAAATGCAAAAAAAAAAAGAATAGCATACTTGTTTCTGCTCCTGCCCATCCATTCCTTTGCTTGCGGCTGGAGGTTCGTGTTGGTGCCTCCACCTGGGGGGTGTTGTGCTCTTTGTGGAGTTGCTGCTCAGGGTCTCTGCCCCCATCGCATTTCTGTGTGGGAGGCTGCAAGCATCCCCCACTGCACTTTTAATACAATTTTACGCACCATTTTCTTTTAACAAAGGGAGAATCTCTCAGGTGGAGCTTTTCATTTCTTCACATTGTCCCTTGGGTTGCTTGATGACTTTTGGATGGAGTAAATCTCGGTGTACGAAGTGTACGAGGAGAGGAGAGAGTCACGTGGAGAGGGTGAAAGGATGAGAAAATATGATGTTGGTATGTATATGCAAATGTAGGCAAGGTTTAAAGTGAATCTGGTAAAGTCTGAGAAGTTTGTCTGACCTTTCCTAAATGAGAAGTACCTGGAGCCCAATATTATGCCAAAAACGTGGTGCAAGGCTGTGGACTATTGGGAGTCCAGAGCCGTACAGTAGGAAGGTTTAGACAGTACTACGCCTGTCAGTCAAATGTTGGGAAGTACATGGACTGAAAGTAAGTTCTACAACCTAATAATTCGAACTGCTGCCTGTGGACTCAGAGGACCCACATTTGAATCTCACCTTCTGCTGTAGTGCCCTTGAGCAAGGTACTTACCCTGAATTGCTTCAGCAAAAATTACACAACTGTATAAGTGGATAAATAGTTGTATCTTGCTGCAAAATGCAATGTAAAAAATGTTCTGATTCATGAGAGTCCTTGTCATAGCAAAGTACAGGTCTCAAAACTGCTAGAAATGAGTAAAAATATGCATATGTAAATTAACTCTGCCTAGTATATGATCTGGAAAACATGAAAAACTGCACAGTTAGTATGAATCAGTGCAGCTGTAAGGAAACCATTTTACACTGAGTAAGGAGCCTACCAGAAGCAACAGGCACAAGACCACAGACCTTCCCCTGGATGGGACACCCTCACAAACCACAGCCAATCTAGAGTGACAGGTTAACTTGAAACACACATCATTGGACAGTGAGAGGAAACCCACTCAGACATGGGGAGAACATGCAAATCCTATGAAAACAGATAGATTTGAACTCAAACCCACTGAGTGCAGGTGCTATAAGGCAACAGTGCTATTTGCTGAGCCACCATACCATTCCTGAAACTCTCAAAACTGCAGTCTGAATCTGTAAGGGTTGATTAGGAGGTTTTGCTTACAGGTTTGATAGACCTAATGCAAGTGTGATCAAACAGGTCTCAAAAAGATATAGGCCGGTGGTTTTCTATAGCTCCTAATATTAAGTTCCAGTAATTCAGTCCCTCATTTCTTTGTTTTCATTCAAAGGTCTCTTGAACTGATATAATTGTTCTGCCCCCTGAAAGTTGATGCAGAAAATCAGTCAAGGGTGGAAAGGTGTTATGGTGAAGGATCTGTTGTAAGTATTAGTTCTGGTTCTGGCTGTGTCTTGAACTTAGTTCTCCTTAGCTCTCCTGTGCAAGAGAGCATCCTTTCCAGTAAAGTGAGTTTCCTGCCAGTGAAGGGAGTATAAGAAGAAGTGAGCTTTTCGACACGGCTGTGAAAGGAGCTCTCTCTGTTGTCACTCAGCTGTGCGTCATTAATGGGAACTTTTATTGACCACACTGTTTCTTCTTCTGCTCCAAACATGGTTCACGGGAGCCTTCCTGTCATTTTCAGCAGCCTCACCCAGGGCTGGACACATCCCATCATTAATGCTTAGAAGGGATTTGATAAATTTTGGACATTTATAATAAACTCAGAAACGATAATAGTCTGTCATTAATGTAAATGGATTCTACAGTGTCAAATGCATGTAGGATTTTATCTTAAAACCCCATCTACCTTAATGGCTTTGGTATTTATGCATTCATATCTTCAGGTACAATGGTGCCTCACTGCTCACCAGAACGATAAAATATGAACTCACCCGACCTGTTGCAGGGAATTAAATTTGCATACCTAAATGATGTTTATCTGTGCTTATTCAAGTGATTAAGTTGTCTGTCAACCACATGGCTGTTCATCATCCTTTAAGGTGCAATATTTTTCTTCTTCTGTCAGATACTGTAGTGGTCCCTGCAGTGTGTCTCAGTGGGATCACAGCCATATAACTCCCCTCCCTTGTCCACCATGACAGTTCAGCCACTCTCCTCTCTTCCTGGCTTCAACTTGTTAACTGACAGTTTTATGCCATGTTTTTGAGGATGGGAACGGTGAAAGGACACTTTGGAATGACTTCTGACCTGGCTGTTTGCATGTTTAGTGCTTCCAGGTTTTCAAGGGTAGATGGAGGAGGACCACAAATGTTGCAAGCCTCTTCCTTTTTCTTCTTTAAGACTGCTGGAACACACCAGCTGGGCGGGGCTTTGGATTATGTTTCAGTGGTTTTTTTTGATGTTTGTGTGGCACATCAGGTGCCACAGTTTCTGAAATGAAAGTAGCCAGTACAATAATATCATTTTCTGTATTTTACACTGTACTGACCCCTTCTAGAAGATGTCGTTGTACCGGGGTAATCTGTTAACGGTTGATAATTGTTTAATGATACATCTTTCTCTGACTGTTAGAGACATCTATTACCATAGTACAGTGCACAAATGCAGTACAAAAAGCTAAAGCATATTTGAATTTCTAAGCTAGAGCTACCTGAGGCTGTACTATGGTACATTGCTGTCCTCTGCTGTACAATGTTCAGCAGAGTAACCATTGGATGGGAAGTGCATGGGCATTGACACTCCTGTGCTGTGTGTTTGGAAAGCTTTTGGCTGGATTGTGTGTTCTTGCTGAGACATGCCAAGGTGTAATGAGGCCCATGTTTCTAGAGTCCTGTCTCCTGAGCCCTCATTCCATAACCCTACCTACAGCACAGTTGAGTCAAGTTATTACAGTTGAAGTTTGTATGAAATGCAATTTTGTGAAAGAAGTATTAGACAAAACCCCTGGCAGCAGCCAGCTGTTAATGATGCCCACATGCATACAAGCACCAACTCCTTTCCGTCCCGCAGGCACTGTTTTCGTAAACCCACCTCCACCTCTATCTTGTTCAAAGGGGGGGGGGGGTTAAACAACCTGGCTTGATGGCAGGTGCAAGCCCTGCAGCAGACTCAGACCCCCAATGGACAGTACGCAAAACATCCTTCCAAACACAACCTGTCTAATACTTTTAAATCCTAAATCTAAAATAGTTTCTCTTCACCATGCTCCTTTCCAGTCATATTTCATGGGAATTTCTTGCAGAATTATTCCGGTAATGCTCTTTGCTGTCCAGGAGAGATTGTGAACAGGCACTTTAATCTATGCTCTGTACCCCAAAGGAAGAATAAATTCGAAGTAAAAAAACAGTTGCACAATAAACTGCCCCCCACCCCATAATGAAATAGAAACAAAGGATGTACTATTGAATTATGTTAAATATACTTTGAGTACTATTAGTATTATTATTGCTATTTCGGGATACAGAGTGTAGTTTGTCAGTTGCATGCAGCATCACTTTATCATTTTGCATGGTGGTGCAGCAAGTCACACTAACAACTCACAGCTCCTGGGCCATGGATTTGGATCTGGGGTTGAGACCTTGCAGAGTTTTTATGTTCTTCATACATTTGCATGGGTTTCCTCCCAAAGTCCAAATGTGTAGAAGAACGCGGTGGTAAAGCACTTCCACAGTTCACCCACTGACGACACAGTGGGTTGTGATGGTTTCATATGGTGACTGGGAGGATGTGTGTGAGTTTGTATGAGCGCTGTGGCTCCACTGTTTTGCGTACAGTTCCCAGTTTGTCTTTGTCTGTCCTACAGTTGCTGTGAACGTTCAGAAAAATAATCGGTAATGCTGGGGAGCAAAAGTACTGCAATTGGACAACACTTTTGCCAACGGACCTGCTATAACTGGACTGAAGTTTTAACATATAGTTAATTCCGGTTTTGATGCAGCTGCTGACTCACTTTGTGTTTGTTCATCTGCAGTGCTCTTTGATGCTGTTTTGCCAGGGAGATGCTAGTGAAATAAAACACAAATAATATTGTTACTCACCATGCATGAACTTCAAATTTATCCAGATTGTTGCTTATACAATCTGTGATACCTATGATACAGTTCTTTATTCTGTTAACTTTTGTAATACCAAAAGTCTGATTAAAATAAAAGTTCTACAGTCATCCCACGATTACACACTCAAACAATATGTTTTTGCTAGAACATGCTTTGAATTTTAATAAGATTACTTGATTTATATGCCCATCTGATCATACAATACACTCTGGGCAAAAGCATAGGCTAGAAAAAGCCCAAAAATTCCAAAATCAAGATATGTAAAAATTGAACAAATTATGTACTGATACTGTTTGTGTGTGTGTGGATCCTGGGAAAGGCAGATGGGATTTTCAAATCGAAGTGGCTGCTGTAGAAAAGTTAAGTTAAAACAAACTCCTGCTGTTGTGTCTTTAGGAGGAGATGTATATGTAAATATCTCAGTCATGTTTGGTCAGTGGACAACATCATACTGTATATATGAAAAGCAGTAATTCCAATTCTCTCATACGAACTTCTGCTAAGCACCATATATGGTTCTCTTTAACACAAAATTAATAGTATATTGCAAGTATTGGAAGTTTAATTATTCTTACCTCTTAAAGGTGTATCCACTTTACATATAATGCTCAAAATGACAAATTCTTCTACTACCAACTGCATCTCTTTAAAACTTTACACCTGCTGGTGTTCCTCAAGGACTTGACAAGTATAATAAACTTGATTTTATTTGTTATAAATGTCAGCAGACATTTCATTCACATCACACCACCACATTATACTGACCAGCACAATCCGTGTGTGTGTGTGTGTGTGTGTGTGTCTGTGTGTGTGTATATGGACGCAATAGTGATATTTCATCATAATATTTGGGAAAGTTGGTTTGGGGGGTTTTGGATGGGCAGGAAAGCATCATTATTTTCATTGTTTCATCATTATTTTCCCATAAGAAGTAATGGAATAACCAATTTAGAATTTTTTTTCGCACATTACATGTGCAAATCGAGGAGTTGCTGAGTGTTTTTCTGTTTATATCCGTTAATTTTTTAAAATGTTTCAGTTATATGTGTGTGGTAGAGGGAAACATTTTTCATTCATGCAGACAGTACTGCATTTAATCAAATAACAGATTTAGACAGAAATCTTCTAGTTGGTGTTTCTATGACAGCTGAGTTCCAAATGTATAACTTTTAAGAAAACAATTGCATAAATACCTAGATATTTCCTAGGAGAAATAGCAGATACTATCAATGAGACTGACGCCATCCATGCTGTGTCAATATGGGACTTAACACATGTTATAACCCAACCAAATGTACTGTAGACATGTCATCATGGCATATACATTTAGTTAATGCAGCAAAACACTACAGAATGATGTGCATCCCAGCTTTAAATGCTTGTGTTGAGACCATAGGGAAATGACCAAGCACATTATAAATTAACATTTGAAAGTCATACATTCAAAATGGTCACGCTGGGCTAAAATCAAACCCATTTGTGTTCTGTCCCAGTTTGAAACAGCAGTGAGTTACTTGAAATTCAACATTTTGAGAACATAGACATTGATGTGTAGGGTTGCCAGAAGTAAGAGTGATTATTTAGGGTTTGATAATGAATGTAAACATGTGGGAATGGACAAACCAAAACTAGCTGTGTCTTCCATCTGTCCCAGGGCTGGAGAAGGTGGGGAGGGACTCCATCTACGAGCAGGAGGGCAAGGTGCAGTTCGTGATTGACGCCGTATATGCCATGGCCCACGCCCTGCACCGGATGCACCGGGACCTGTGCTTCGGTTTCCCAGGGCTATGCCCCCGCATGGCCAACATTGATGGCAAGGAGCTTCTCACCCACGTTCGTGCCGTCAGATTCAATGGTGGGTGGTGCTGCATGTCTCTGAGCTCCTTTGTAGTGGTAGAGGGAACTTGTGGGGAATGGTTTCGTACAACAAATATGTTCAAAGGTTAATATTAAAATTCAGATGAGTGTATTAGTGCATGGTTTTACTAAGAATTAGCTAATATTGTTAATTTTTAAATTATACATTTTTTAGCCTGTGCTCGTACTGAAAATGACCAGAGTCTTTTCTGGGGCTTCAGCCACAGCCCTTAAGTTCTTAACCACTAAGCTATTGTGGTAAGCAAGGCTTTACTCCATGTCCTTTTAGAACAACCTATGTTAAAACATGATAAATGTGGTATTTTGCTTCGCCATGTTGAGTAGCTGCAGAAAACAGCAGTCCTGAAGAAGGCAAGGTACTAGGTTCCAGGCTCATAATAACTCACCAATGTATCGTTGACAACAGGAAGCAGACGCGTGCAGGCTGAATTCACCAAACTTGGTTTATTGTTGAAGGAGAGTCAAAAGTCATTGTCACAAAGCAGGCGTAGGTCAAAACCGGAAGTCAGAACAATACTAGCATCTTGGCAATAAAGGGTGAGGCTTGATCGATAGTCAGACAGAAGCAGGGGTCGATAACGAGAAGGACTAACAATAGGAAAGCTCGGTAAGCAATGAGAGATTATTGGCAATACTTTGCAGAGAACAAAGGGAAACACAGGTGTATATATGCATTCTAAGAAATTTCCCTAATTCCTGATTTACCCTTTCACACTGACCGTTAGACTGCGGATGGTATCCTGAGGTAAGACTGACATTGACTCCTAGACCGTCGAGAAAAGCGGACCACATTTTGGAAGTGAACTGGGGCCCCTGATTCGAAACTATATCTTCAGGGATTCCAAAGAACCTGAACACATGGTTAAATAGTGCTTCGGCAATCTGGAATGCAGTGGGTAAACCTGCGAATGGAATGAATCTAACCCTGCACGAAAACCGGTCAACTACTGTTAAAATGCAGGTATGAGATCGGGAGGGGGGAAGGTCCGTGATGAAGTCTACTGCAAGGTGCGACCAGGGATGAGTGGGCACTGGAAGGGGAACTAATTTTCCTGCCGGTAAGGTTTTGGGAGTTTTACACTTTGCACAGGTACTGCACGAGGCCAGAAACTGGTGAACGTTTTGAGCCATATTCTCCCCCCAGTAACATCTGGCAAGCAACTGGAAAGTTCACGTCTCCCCGGGATGACCCGTTGCCAGGGACGTATGAGTCCAAGTGACGAGACGATCCCTGCAAGCTGGAGGAACGTATCGTTTATCACTCGGGCATTGTGAGGGAATGGTGACGTTCTCTACCTCGTTATTATTCTCCTCATCTATCTCCCATCTTATGGCAGAAACTTGGCAGTCTGGCGCCAAAATAGAAGCAGGCTCCTCTTTTCTAGGTTCATCTGGTGAATGGTCCCTTCTGGACAGGGCATCAGCCTTTGTATTATGAGTACCTGGTACGTATGATATAGAAAACTGGAACCGAGAGAAAAATAGTGCCCATCGAGTCTGTCTAGGGTTTAATTGTTTAGCGCTCCGCAGATAGACCAGGTTTCGATGGTCCGTTAAAATCTGAAAAGGGTAGTTTGCCCCTTCTAACCAGTGACGCCATTCTTCAAGTGCTAACTTAGTAGCTAAAAGCTCGCGGTCTCCTATCCCATAGTTTTTTCTGCTGGGGTGAGTTTGTGGGAATAAAAGGCTATGGGATGTAACTGTGGAGGATTCCCTACCCACTGCGAAAGCACTGCACCTATCCCTACATCAGAGGCATCAACCTTTACCACAAATGGTTTTGATGGATCAGGATGTGTTAATATGGGCGCCAAGGTAACCACTTGTTTCAGCGCGCTAAACGCCTGTTCTGCCTGTGGGTTCCAGGGTAGAGTTTTGGATCCCTGTCTACCTTTTAGTAACGATGTGAGAGGTGCGGCCTTACTGCTAAAATTCTGAATAAAACGTTGATAAAAGTTAGCGAAGCCTAGAAAACGCTGCAGTTGTCGCACACTGTTAGGAACAGGCCAGTCGTGTACCGCCTTAACCTTAGCGTCATCCATTACAATTCCCCTGGCACTGATAATGTAACCTAGAAAAGAAATTTGTTGAGCATGGAACTCGCATTTCTCTCCCTTAACATACAACTGACTTTCCAACAGCTTGGAAAGGACTCTGTGCACATGGGAGACATGAGTTTTCCAGTCGAGAGAACACACCAAAATATCATCGAGGTATACTATGACATAATGACCCACCATGTCACGAAGAATGTTGTTGATAAATGATTGAAAAACGGATGGTGCGTTACAAAGGCCGAAAGGCATTACCAAGTATTTATAATGTCCACTCGGTGTGACAAAAGCTGTTTTCCACTTGTCGCCTTCCCTAATGCGGATCAGGTTGTAGGCACTTCTCAGATCTAGCTTAGTAAAATATTTCGCCCCGCAAAGCTGCTCCAAGGCCGCTGGTACCAAAGGTATGGGGTAAGGAAATTTCCAGGTAATGGCATTGAGATTTTGATAATCAACACATAGTCTAAGTCCCCCATCTTTTTTCTTAACAAAGAAAAAAAACTTGAGGACGCCGGAGACGTGGATGGACTGATAAACCCCTGAGCTAATGCCTCTCAAATATAGGAATCCATAGCTTTGAGTTTGGTTTGGGTTAAGGAATAAATTTTTGCTTTTGGGAGAGGTGCGCCCTCTAGGAGATTGATCACGCAGTCGTATGGTCGATGAGGGGGTAGTTTAGTAGCGTTACGTTTGCTAAATACTTCCTTTAAATCTGCATATTTGGAAGGCATTGATATGCTCTCAGAGCTTGGACTTTCTATGGAAGTGGCATGCAATGAGTGAGGAGGATTTCGAATACAGTTCCTAAAACAGTAAGTGGACCAGGACTTGATGTCTAAAGGGGACCAGGAGATCTGGGGTGCATGTTTTTGTAACTAAGGTAACCCGAGTACCACTAAGTAACTAGCTTGCTCTACAACGAAGAAGGATATCAATTCTGAATGCAATGCACTGGCATCCATCCTAACGGGGTCTGTAATTAAGGAAACGCAACCTTCTGCTATGGGTCTCCCGTTGAGGGCCGACAGCCGCATGAGTAAACACAGGTCCCTGGTGGTAAGCCCCAACTGGTAAACTAGTTCGGAGTGAATGAAGTTTCCCTCAGACCCAGAGTCGATTAACACAGGGATGGAGACGGGATTCGGGCAGTAAAAGGTAACAGAAATAGTAGCAGACTTTGATACCATTCCTTTCCCGTTGTTGGGTAGACCCACTGCGCATGCGCGATGTTTGGGCTCTGCACGGTGTGGGCTGGGTTGCGCCTTCAGACGATTTGCAGTGTCGCAGAATGCGACCCTGTGCTCTGCAATACAGACAGAAGTCGTTGCATCAACGATGCTGTCTTTCTTCTAAGGACAAGCGGGTGGATTTGCAATCCATGGGTTCCGGCAGATGTGGGCTGGAGTCCCTTGATCCCATGCTCCTCTTGTCATTCCGGGTCTCCTTCTTGGGGCAAGCGCGCAGCATATGATCTATTCAGATGGCCAGTGAGATTACCTTCTCTAGTCCCATGTCCCAGTCACGGCACGCCAACTCTGTTTGCACTTCCACATTCAAACTGTTGTGGAAGACTGTCAGCAGGGCTGGCTCATTCCACCCACTTCCATCAGTGAGGGTCCGGAACTCCAGGGCATAGGCGGCTATGGATCAATTTCATTGTTGAATCCTTGAGAGCAGTTCCCCGTTACTTCTACCTTCATGAGGATGGTCGAATATGGCTCTCAGCTCCTGCTCAAAGCGATGATAGGATGCAGTTTGGAGCCAGGGCCAAACAGCTGTTGCCTATTCCAGTGTTTTTCCAGTCAGCCGAGAAATCACAAAGGAGGTCTGAGCCATGTCTGAGCTGGCTGGGTTATGAGCGAAGTAACAAGGACATTGTAACAGGAACCCCTTGCAGCCGGTAGGTGACCCATCGAACTTATCAGGTTTGTTGACGGGATAAGGGGCTTCAGGAGAACTTGTCTAAGATCTTCCAGCATCTCCAGGTAAGTGTTGTTCTGTCATGAGTTCTTTCAAGTTCTCTGTCACCTGCCTCAGCTGCATTTGTTGCTCATTCTGTTGGTGCGTGAAGACCGTAAGGACTTGCAGGAGTCCTTCGATCACCTGCTGGTGGCGGTCCAGGGTTTGTATCAGAGGTCGATGCGCTCAGTACTTCCATACCTGCCGTCTACTGGGTTGTGAAGTATTCTGTCTTGCTGACAACAGGAAGCAGACGCGTGCAGGCTGAATTCACTGAACTCGGTTTATTGTTGGAGTCCAAAGTCATTGTCACAAAGCAAGCGTAGGTGAAAACCGGAAATCAGAACAATACTAGTGTCTTGGCAGTAAGGGGTGAGGCTTGATCGGTGATCAGACAGAAGCAGGGGTCAAAACCGAGAAGGATTAACACTAGGAATGCTTGGTACACAATGAGAAATCATTGGCAATACTTTGCAGAGAACAAAGGGAAACACAGGTGTATATATGCAGGCGCAGCAATGATGAACAGATGCACAGGATTAGCAATCAGGAGGATCAGTGTCCGGAGCAGGGGGCGTGACAACCAAACAAAGAAAATAATTCATTATAACTTATTGGACTCCTTTACCTTCATTTGCTTATCACATTTTCTGCATCCTTTTCTTTAGCTTTGTCCTGGACCTCAATTACAAAACATGTCAGCTAAAAACATGAATGAAAAGGTATTGAAAAGAGGCATGCGGTAGCATGTTCTTGATTGTATAAAACAGTGCATGAGATAATTTTCTGTTTCGTACATTTTCCATTTAAGTACGCTAATTTCACAGTAGACTTTGCTTCTTTTCCGAACCCTGCAAGTACTTTGGACTCCACAGCACAAAGGAGCTGGAAACCCAGACCAAGTCCTCTTTGTCACTCCCCTGCCTGGCAACTTAGAGCAGTGACTTTGGCCTTGTTAATATTAAAGTGAGAGAAAACTGATGCACGTTGAGCTCCCTCACTGCTGCATGAGTGACAAGTACAGCACCTGTGACCTTAGTGCCACTGACCAGCCCAATCTCACGAGGACATCTAGAGTAGGGCAGCTATGTAGGGGTTAGGTTATGTTAATGAGGAATAGTTTGTTGGCATGCAGACAAACACAAGGTAAGTTTAGAGGTTGTGCGCAGATGCAGTGTGTGATGTTGAGCGTATCCTGCTACAACTGGCTGTAATATGTCATTTATTAACATTTCTGCCATAGTGTCACAGATACAGTGTTCTGGCTTTTTCCTCCATTTCTCACGAGTTTAAACAATGTTGGGGCAGAGTTTTGTTTCCATTTTGATTTACATTTTCTCCTGAGATCAATTTGTGCTGAGAAATTAATATTTAAGTGTGCCACCCAAAGCAGAGAGCACACCAGTTTGTGCGTGCGTGCGTGTGTGTGTGTGTGTGTGTGTGTGTGTGTGTGTGTGTGTGCACGCAGTGGCTTGTTTGTTCAGAGCTCATTAGCATCAGTAGGATGCCACCATTCTGCGCTCAGCAGCAGTGAATTGACACAGACAATCCATGACAGTCGACAACACCAAACAGAAACAAACAAAAACAGGGAAGAGGATGAACTGGGGGGGGGGGGGGGGGGGTT
>UFQX01000332.1:0-83234 GCA_900497675.1 Arapaima gigas | reverse complement strand
GGGGGGGGGGGGGGGGGGGGGGGGGGGGGGGGGGGGGGGGGGGGGGGGGGGGGGGGGGTTATCCCATAGTTCGGAGACAAGAGAGGGCTAACTGTTTAGCTTGCTCACAGTTCCTGGTCCGTGGTATGTATGGAAGGAGTAACAGCACAGAGAAAAAACTGCCGGAAACACACCACCGGCTATCCCTGTGCAGAGGTGCAATAAGGCTGTTCAGCATTATGCTTTGACCAGGTGCAACCGAAATCCTTGCACCAAACAGAAAGCTCGACAGCCTGTTTCAGTGCCCTGTTATGGATATGCGCATTATGTACGGCCATACAGGCTTCCTTCTTTTCCATTTTGACAGGCCATCTGTTTCTGCTTTGTTCCCGCTGCATTCAAAGGTGCTTCATTGGACAGCATCTGCAATTATGTCATTATGAATTGACTGTTATGTGATTAGCTTTGCCATTAGCCAAAGTGAGAAGGTGCACTTTCCTCCCAAGCTCATTCCTCCATTCAAATGAAAGAGGCTAATCCAATTTAGGCAGTAATAAAAATATCATTAAATAATTTTCTGCTTTTACCTACATCCTGGCTTTGTGTAGCTCAAGGCAGAGTGTACAACTCATCCACCCTTCCCTTTCAATGTGGACTATATTTTCCCACGCTGTCAGGTTTAGGTATTTACCCTTCATTTAGGCACATATTCAAAAAGAAATACCAACCTGTTGTTGGTCTTATCTTCATGTGTTTTATGAGCAGGAAAAAAATGGCAATGAAACTGATCCCTTTCAGGATTACTCTTAAAATTATTCGGAATCTTAACTGGTATTTGTCCTGTTTTGGAGTCTGCTGCCATTTGATGCATGTAATTTAATTTACATACAGTCATTTAATTTATTCCTGGTGTTGGTGGTAAGATACCCCTCTGACTCTCCATTAGATACCTGTATGCTGTAAGGTAGGTGCTACTTAACAGAATTCCTGATAAAAGCAGAAGCTCAGATACTGGCCCACAGCATCCGTGTGATGCTGCAGGAATGTGCCAGGTGTGGTTGCTATGCAACAGTGAACCTCCAGTGGAATGCTGGTTCATGTGCAAGCAGTAGATCCACAGTGTGTTGTGCATGGAAGGTGGCGAGGAGTTGTGTTAGCACTCTCAACTGGAAGAGGAGCGCCACCTCCATGCAAAGACAAAACGTGTAGCGCTGAGGCTGGTTGCGCTCCATTGCTGTTGTGACAAAAGTATTTGGATGTTTAGTTGAAAGGCTTGAGAAAATGAAAGACAAACTCCAAACATGTCATCATGCCTTTCACTTTAGATGTTCAAGGTTTACTTTGAAAATTCATCCACCCATTATCATGAACAACTTTGTCATGGTCTGGGTCGCGTTGATCTTGAGCCTATCCCAGAATCACTGTGCTCCAGGCTGTGAAACTTCAACCTGGATGGAACCCCAGTTCACTGCAAGGTGCCTTTGAAAGTCTCTGAAGAAAATTATCATATAAAAAACTGTGGTAAACAGATAGCTCAGATCTTTCCACAGTATTAAATTTTAAGGGGGTTAATGCACCGTGCCAAAGTCAGCTACCTGTTTTTTTGTCATACTTATGGAATTTCTCAGTCTGCCCCTCGTCGCATGCTCATGTGTTGGTTTGATCATGTCATGGTTTCACTGGTTCAATAGCAAATCTTGAATTTATTCATAAAACTATCTCCTCCCTAGCTTTGGAGAAGATATAACTCAATTTCCACTTTCTCCTTCTGTTGCTCAGATAGGCAGTCAGACCTTGTCTACAAAGTAATCCTCGTAGCACTTGTAATACATATTTCATGTATTGTGTATTTACTAATAGCTATGAAAAAAGAGTTGCATTGACCAAAGCATAATTCAAGCAATACTTGACCCCGAAGTAGAAGTGAAACCAGGTTGCCTGCAACTTATGGTGCCCGACTAGCACAGCATTACAGCCTTCCCTTGGTGGCCAGCAGGTGCCGTTTACCGCAGTTTCACAGCTGCTGGAATACATGCAACTATTTGTAATTCATCAAATTAACAAGCAGCCTTTTCCACAGTAACTCAGCAGAACCCAAGGCGAGCACCTTCAGTTGCCTAAGCACAAGTGTTTAACACCATATGAACTGAGTATATTGCTGAAAGACATTTAGTAAAGTGCATGAATCCTTTGATCATTTCACAAAACATCTATAAAAGGCGGAAATATTAGTTAGATGACTAGCTGTAATAGTAGATGCAGCTACTATTACAGTCTGCAAAACTTTTTTCATAAGTGTGGTCAGTGGGGTCTGTTCTGCCTAAGTTTTATTGCAAGCTGGGTTTATGGAGTTAGCTGAAGTTTAATCTTACCAAGTGATCTCAGCTCCGATGGCAGTGTGTGCGCTAAGGTTTATGTGCGAAGGCTCACGCTGCACGATTTTATGGGAAGATCACTGATTGACTGACAGCCACTGAATGACTGTGGAAGGAAAGAAATGTGGTGGGGCAGGTTAATCAGACATTCACCCCGGTGAGGTCCTGATTTATAATCACACATTAATAGATAAGTAGACTGTGACCCACAATCAACAAAAACTCTTGGGCATCACAGGGCCAAAATAGGGCCACACTCCCTCCTAATCATTGTTACTTGTTCAAATCAGCCTTGTTACCAATTTTATCCTTTTAAAATATGTGGCTTGGAAATGAAAGGATTCCTTTGTTGAGGAATGATTCTGATTCAGTCTGATTAGATGTCACTCTGGCCATCAGTCTTGCCTGGGGGTTTTCAACTTGCTGCCATATCACATCCCAGCACCCACCTTTGATATGGGTTAACCATTCTGATAACAAGCCACCACCAAGACAACTGCAGCAAATTTAAAGTAACACTTTTATCATAAATAAAAAGCTTTACTTCCTGAGGAGACTGAAAAGAGCTGGAGTTCCGCCCACATTCTCACCGGCTTCTACAGATGCACAGTGCATCCTCATCGCCTGCATCTCGATCTGGTGTTTGAACTGCACTGCCTCTGACCAGGGAGCTCTGTTGTGGGCAGTGAAGATGCCCAGTCCATCACCAGGACCTCACTACCCACCATCCAGACCACCTACAAGAAGCAGTGTATCAGGAGAGTTCACATTAGTGTGTTATGCACCACAGTTTGGGAGAGACCCCATTTTGTTCTTCTTGTCCACAAGTGCAGAATGACAGTAAAGGTAACCTTGGACCTTTAAGTATCTCACAGAATACCACATTATGCCATAAATATGGGCACAGCTATATGACTAAATGTATTGTCTAGAAAAAGATAAAAAAGCAAGTAGAATAGCATAACAAAAAGACAGTACTTAAACATAATACTGATCAAGATACCAGTGAAAAAAATGGGATTAATAAATGGGAGGACATTTTTGTTGCAGAATGTATAAATGATTCTTTGTGCTCCATTATATTGTACTTAGATGTAAAAATGGTAATCAATACATGAGAATTAATTCAGTAAGCTGGAAATCTCAGGTTGCAGGCATTTAAAGTACGCTGTCTCCCTTTACCTCAGTGTCACTGCAAGCTATTAAAGTGCGATTGACAAATTATTAGAATATTAAGCTCCTGGGCAATGGTTGTACTTGCTTAGTTTGTTGACAGTAATGCCAGCATTAATGACCTGAACCCTAAACCTGTGATTATCCGCACACAGAACCAGTGGAAGCACCCGACAGTACAAACACAGTAGCACTGCTAGTTGCAGTCACACTTTGCAAGATGTTGAGTGAAAGAAAGCCCCTGCTTGTTGAATTCTGTAGTCCCATGCAGATTTTCATTTCTGCTGGTTACATGGCATTTGTAAGCTCAGCATGTTTGATTATAGGTAGATCATAGTCTCCATAGCCAAGAAATTAAAATGTACTGGTGGAAGGTGCAACAAGGTGTGGACAGTTGCAGTGATGCAGTAACTTTGCACAGTTTTTTTGTGCTCTTGATGAGTTTCAACGAACATGCCATAGTACATCATTTCATGCTTCTATACAACCACCTTTCCTCTCCCACATGCCTTTATGAGGGCCATTAGGAAGTTGCTGGGCAGGGATGAGACACTGCAGGCAAAGATTAATGATAGATTCAAGGTGGAACATCCAAAAGAGGCCTCATACTATACCAAGCTCTGATTCACCCTGCAGAAGAACCTTGTAGGGTAAACCTTTGACAGATGAGATATCATTACTGCTAAAAGAGGAAGCTATTTTCACAAAACCATAATCTGATTTGCACTGAAACAGTCCTTGATACTTTAGGAAAATGGGAAGGACCTTGAAGGAACATGGGTAGTATTAATTTGTGCTAGCAAGATTGTTTTTCCTGTTCGTCCATCCATCCATCCATCCATCCATCCATCCATCAAGCAATCCACAGGAAGACACAAAAGCCAGGTTTAGTGTACTCTGAACAGGGTACTTATGCTTGTTCAGAAACATCTGCCCAGATACCTATGGGGACATTAGCTTTGATAGCTAATACCTTTGATACCTAGCAGATAACTGACAGATCACATTCCTACAACTTCCTTAAAGTCTTGTTTTTTGGGAGCTTTTCCTAGTGTGCTGTAGAATGGTGAGCTGATCAGTCTAATGAAGGCCTTATGTGATCATTAGTTTAGGGTTCTTGTTGGTCATCCTTGAAGCTTTGGCTGCTGGTTGTAGGTTGTTTGCGAAGCTCCTTTTGGGGAGGACAAAGGAGCTGTTGTCCTTTTTGTAAGAAGGTAAGCGATGTTGAGTAAGTTTAGGAAATCCCAACTGTATACCAAAACCCTACCAAATACCCCTTAGTCATGGAGCTGGTTTCCTTCTAAAAGATATTCTCCTGGAAAAATAAGTTGACAGTGGCAAAAATATATGTGACAGTAGAATAAGGAGTAAAATAAGCCATCCAGATATTCACTCCCTACACAACACCAGTTTCCTCTATGTCTTTTGACTTCAGTGTCACTGAGACTGGCCCTTCATATGCTTCTTTAAATCAAAACTTATGCTCACTTTTTAATCATAATTTTGTATAGGTGGCTTGAGCTCCTTAATTTGATTCTAAGAGACCCTAAAAACCTCCTTTTGTCTAATTTGGCGCTGAAGGGCAGTTCCACCTCTGATTACGCCTGGACCTGAGAACAATCAAACCCTCACCTGCCCTTTAATCAGATATTCCAAATACAGGCAGCTCCTTGCAGGTAAAGTGGCTGACAGGCTCGTCTTTACCCCAGTTCCAATCAAGGGTGCAGTTTTGAGTTCTAGATGGCATGAGCACACCATCTGGTTCAGGAGAAGTCCCTCAACTCCTCTCATCCTCAGGCACTGCCTTAAAACACAGCATCTTCTGGTGGCAGTGAAAATAACGTCTGTCTCGTTCATCGCTAACTTTACTCAAGGCATAATTCAAATTTGTCTGACTTTATTGATTAGCCCACATGCAATTTATAGATTGTTCCCAGCACACTGTAGAAGCTTTAAAAATGTACATGTTTTTTATATTATCATATATTAGTGTTATGCAGTTTAGGTTTGTTATAACGTAGATCACAGAATCTCCCTGATTACTTTTAATTGACACCTGTTTGAGTGTGTGTGTGTGTGTGTGTGTGTGTGTGTGTGTTGTTCGAAGAGAGCAAGTGGTTTGGATAACCAAATAAAATCCTCTTTTTAATTTGTGGCTCTGTGCCTTGTTGCAGCCCCACTGTAAATTAAAGTGTGGGAGATAATAGGCTTCCTCAGAGTGCTGTGTGTGTTAATTTATTACCAACAACAACAGAAAGCGGGCGCTCCCCCAGCCTCAGCCCCCACACACCAACCACTGTGATGAAGAGCAACACACTTGCACATCTTGGACAGTCCCCCACCCCTGCTGTGGTGATCCGTATGCTTCTCTAGAATTTTAATAACGTGCCGGTCTCAAAGTTGTGTATTTGTTATTATACTTAGCCTTTGAAGTGCTGAATTCCTCCTGCATCTCCCGAAACGTTTGACGGAAGCGATTTTCTGCACAAGGAGGACTGCAGCGATTTAGTACATTTAGCATAATCTCCAGGGAGAGAGCCACCTGGGGCAATGTCATGCTTTGGCATATCCACGCGTGACACCTGTGCCAATTAACATCCAGGTTGACACATCGAGGGGCAACATGACCCTCGGGTAAATCTTTCCCAGCATGCTCTTTTGCCATGCTTATTTTGCCATTTCCTTCTCTTACAGGAAGTGCAGGGACCCCCGTTGTGTTCAATGAGAATGGGGACGCTCCAGGGCGCTACGACATCTTCCAGTACCAGATCACCAACAAGTCAACAGCAGAGTACAAAGTCATTGGACAGTGGACCAATCAGCTTCACTTAAACGTGAGGAAAATGTTTTTATTCCTTATAGATGAAGCTGTCCGCCACCCTTAAAGCACCGATGGCTGAGATTTCTTCGTCTGGTTGTCCTTTTAGCTGTAGTCATCAAACATGAACAGTTTTCCACTGCGATTCATACAAAACACTGTACCTCACTTGGGAATCCAAGTAAGGATAAAAAGTCTTGTTTCAAATAAACATGCATTATATCCTATGACTGACTGCAAAAACAAGTTTGATGAGCATCTTCCATTGATGTCCTGCGGGATTTTTCACACTCCTCTGTAGTGGTTCCCAGGGATTTGCTGTCATTTGCTGTAACTTTTTGCCTTCCATATGTTGCTCTATGCTTCTGTCTCCCTAACTTTTTCTGTAATCTAGGGTGCGATACCTCTGATGGGGTTGCAAGCATTAAGTGAGGGCATCCAAGAAGAAACAAATATAACAAATGCAATTGCACTACCGGAAAAGTGATTCCAAGAAATTAGCTCCTAGTTTACAGTACATATGTGGGCAATCCTTTCAAATCTTTAAATTTGTACTTTAAATCATTCATTTCAGTTTTCAAGTAGTATTTATTTATGACTATTTCTTTTTGTCAACTTTTCACCAGGATAAACAAAGATCACTATATCAAAAGTTTCTCAGGGTTTTAATTATACAGTTATAATTGCTGCTATACTAAACTACAGTAAGACCCCAGCTAGCGCTGAGGATGAGTTCCCAGAAAGGGCAATGCTAATCTGAACAGCAGTTAATGGGGACGCATCACTTACACACATACCACACACACACAGACGCATGCGCAGACTGGTGTGCTCGCACATAAATGAGATTTGGTTAACCGACAACTTTGAGATTAGAAGAAAATGTGTGATGCACATGTAAAATGATGGAAGGAGAGGCTCTGGGAAATGTGGCCCGGTTGTTTGCAAGAGGGAAATGTGTGTGAGAGCAGCGCACCCATAAGTTGTGTACAGCGAGCCTGTGAACGGAGAACATGGGGCAGTGTATGAAGAAAAGCCCAGAGAATCCCCCAAATGAGGATTATCACCGTGGCAGACAAACAAAAAAAGGAGACACACAAAGCCAAGTGCATTAAGTGTGGTGTTACTGTAGTCATGTTTTGGATTTTGGGCATGTAAATTCAGAAAGAAAATCTAAAACGTTAATTAAAACATGGAACAAAGAGCGTAAGTGATAAACCAGATTACTACACATTGTTGAAGCTGTCATAAGTGCATGGCTTACTGGACAAAAAAATTGGCTATAAATGTATGCTTTATGAGATAAGTTTAATTAAAGCCCAGTTTATTTGCAAGTTATTTTCTCAAAAATTGTCATAAAAAAGTTTTCTTCTCAACTTAATTCCTTTCAAGTATGAATAATTCATGCCTGCCCAATGCATAACTACATGAATACAGTAAGAGGATAATAGATGCACAGCGTTGCATCCTCTCTAGCCAGACAGAGGGCAAGCACATCAAAGGCCTCCTCTTCCCTCAGATTCCCGGCCCCCTCTGACCGTGCTCAGCGTGGTAAGACATGTTTTCCAGCCGACTGAGAATGGTTGCCGCGGAATGGCATGTGTTTGCTTGCTTGAGCTCAGATGTGAGTTGAGGGAGGAGATTCACACCACAGGAAAGAGGTGCAGTGGGGAAGCTGTGACAGAGTGACCTCCGAGGATTCTCCCCCAGGAGATTTATGATGTGACGGAGTGGAAGCTCAGAGCCCCTGGAAACACCAAAACATTTCACAGCACAGCCTCAGTTAAAACCTTGCTTTGTTCACACACAGCTGTGTGGAAGTGGACTGTTGAAGTGAGGATGTTTTGATGGACAGTAAGGGAAAGTTCTGGAAAGCAGCTGTGTTAAAAATTAACTGATAAAGACCTGCTGTGATCCTTGAGTGTCACCATTCTTATATGTATGTGAACATAAATCAATGGGATGCTATAGGAGGGCACTTTGACTGTTGTGGGGAAAGTCTGCGATCTATTTTTTTCCTTTTTATTTGCCTGATCTTTCAAGTTTTTAGGTATGAAATTATTTTGTAGTCTCCGAGTATCTGTCAGATTGTGGCAGGCAGCTGTCTGGTACAAGCCCAGCTGCTGGTGTTGCACTGCTCTGTAATAACTGCAAAGGACTGTCAAAACTGTCAAGTTCACATTTTTAAAGGCTGTTTCTATTGATTTTGCAATATATAACTGACAAAGGAGACTGCAACAAAAGAAACTTGCCATTACTAACTGTTTAAGGGATTGCCCTTATGGGAACTGTCTAAATGTAGCAAGAGCTCAGACTGCAGACTATTAAACCAATTGTTGTGGAAGAGCCACCATTTCCCCACATTTTGACGTGACTCACCTTTGCCTCTCTTAGTGCTCAAAAGTAACAACGGTGGTTTCCCTTGATGAGTGGGCTGGGTTGCTGCTCACTTGGTATTGTCTTGTTTCACCATACAGATGGGCGTGATGCAGTGGGCACGGGGCAACCCCACCGTGCCTGCTTCTTTGTGCAGCCTGCCCTGCAAGGCCGGTGAGCGGAAGAAGATTGTCAAGGGTGTGCCGTGCTGCTGGCATTGTGAGCGCTGTGAGGGCTACCACTACCAGGCCACTGAGTTCAGCTGTGAGCTCTGCCCCTATGAGCAGCGGCCCGATCGCAACCGTACAGGTTGTCAACCAATCCCTATCATTAAGCTAGAGTGGCACTCACCCTGGGCTCTCGTGCCTGTGTTCGTCTCCATGCTGGGCATCATTGCCACCACCTTCGTCATCGTCACCTTTGTGCGCTACAATGACACACCCATTGTCCGCGCCTCAGGTCGGGAGGTGAGCTACGTGCTGCTCACAGGGATCTTCCTGTGCTATGCTATCACCTTCCTGATGATTGCCACCCCGGACGTGACAGTGTGCTCCTTCCGCCGCATCTTCCTCGGACTGGGAATGTGCTTCAGCTATGCTGCCCTACTGACCAAGACAAATCGCATCCACCGCATCTTCGAACAGGGCAAGCGGTCAGTCACAGCACCCCGTTTCATCAGCCCTGCTTCCCAATTGGTGATCACCTTTAGCCTCATCTCTGTGCAGCTGCTGGGGGTTTTTGTGTGGTTCGCCGCTGATCCACCCCACACTGTAGTTGACTTCGGGGAGCAACGCACCCAGGACCCTGAGAATGCCCGCGGGATCCTCAAGTGCGACATCTCGGACCTGTCGCTCATCTGCTCTCTTGGATACAGTATTCTGTTAATGGTCACATGCACTGTTTATGCCATTAAAACAAGAGGCGTTCCAGAGACGTTTAATGAGGCCAAACCCATCGGATTTACCATGTACACTACCTGCATCATTTGGCTGGCTTTTATACCAATATTCTTTGGCACTGCACAGTCAGCAGAGAGGGTAAGTCTGTTAAAATATTGCGCAAGTATGTCCTTTTCGGAAATAAAGTTTGCATCCATCTATCCATCCATCTATCCACTCCCAATAAGTTTGAACGCATCTTCTGTGCTCCATTTTCTGTGAAATCTATTAGTACCTAAAGAAGCTCGAGCAGGTTGACATTGTTGGTAGCACCGGCTTGGCTGGGGGTGGAGAGATAATTTTTTCCTATGAGGGCTGTGAACAACATTGACCAGTATAATGTTGCTCTCTTGTCAGAATCCCTTGCGCTGCTCCCTGGAGATGAAGCACCTCACTCAAAGGCAAACTGTTGATGTTGTAGACCTGACATTAGCATGCTGAACTGCCCTCTTTAGCTTTAGCCAGGCAACTTTCCTGAAATGCTGACATTTCGGATGCTGCTGTGTGCAACATAAGGCGTGTGGGTTGGATTAGACGAGAGCAATTATGAAGTTGATTAATTATGGACCACCATGTACAAAAATGTATTCTGTGATCACTCGACCCGCTGTCTGCATCAGTTTTGACTATGGCCTACTGTGTTTTTGTATGACTATTTTGGTGTGTGTCTGTTATGAGTCATGAAAAACAGGGCTCTGTCAGTAACCTTCAGGGTGAACTTGGCAGCTCCAAGGATGATGAAAGCCCAAAAAAACAGAGCGTGTTCCCTGTATCTCCTTTCGTACCAGATTATTTGAACAAAGTGGAGTTTTTTGGCTAGCAGGAGACAAGTGCTTTATCAAATCATGACCATAAAATTGCATTACATTGTTGCCCCATGGGGCCACTGTGGCTGGAGATTCAGTTGAGAAGATTGTCTGAGTGCTATAGTAAACTGGGGTCACTACAAGGCTTTCCGTTTATGTTTAGATCCAGGTTCTCTGTTGTCTTTATACTATTTTTTGTTAACATCTTCATATACAGGCTAATGTTTAGTAGGGTCATCACTGTGGTGACAGCAGGAATCCGCTTTAGCCAGTCTGCTTCTTCTGCATTTTATTTATGATCATAAATCATTAGTAGAGCACTTCCTGGGTCTGGAAGAATTTAAATTACTGAAATTTTGTGACAGGTGTTTACTTTCTTGCTCCCTCACCTCTGCAGCTCGTGGAATCATTTCTGCACAGAAACCTTGGTATCTGACAATAGCTCATTTTTAATGTCCCCTTAACAGTTTCACTATTTGGTAACAAGACGTTTAGTTAAATCTGACCTTTTAAATGGAAAGTGTGACAGAAAGAAAAGACACTCAAATAAGATATATTTGGCATGTTAGACCCATGCCAGTTCTTGACTGGATTAATTGTTTGCTATTAAATTCATGAACAAATGATAAACAAACAAAAAGCTGAAATGAAAAGTAAACTTGGCTTCAGATCCGGAAATGGTTGGCACTCACATTCTCACACCGGAGCCAATGAGCGCAACTGAAATGGTGCCAGTGGATAAACTGGATGACTTCCGTCGACGCGTTGGTCCCATCCTGCCTCCCTAAGCAAAGTGAGCATCCCCAGAGGCACAGAGTGGCCTGGGAATACACTGCCAAGTCCAAAGACTTGATAACAGATGTCGCCCATCATGCTCACCCATCATATGGTGTCTGTCTTGCAAAGTCTGCACTTCATTTTTCCTTCAGCAAATGTGAAACTGCATCCGGTGGACCTGAGTGCACCGTTCACTGTGTGCAAAACCTCTCCATGGAGCAATTCTCTTGGTTTACTGACTGAACTGCCTGTGCAACCCTGGGGAAACATTTCCCACTCCAGGTCCTGGAGACCCCCCGTGTACTATATACTTGTTTTTTTTCTTGCTCATACTTAACTAGGTCTGGCTTAAGCTGTTACAAAACGCCGTTCTCGTACAGGCGTCCTTTAGTGTAAATGTTACAAATGCATTTATGTCAGTTAAAATAATGAGTTCCATTTATTTGGTCAATTTGTGACCATCAAGCAAGATAGTCCACAGAAGTATTTATCCAAGTTATTTAAAATGTTCAGGGAAAGGCAATATAAAGCAATTATTAATACATAAAAAGATTAATGAATTGATATTAATGAGTGCGCCACTGTCAAGGGACATGCTCACAGTAGGACACAAATGCACAAATCACATGCATCTTTTAGGGTTGCATAAATGTTAAATAAATGTTATACTGTTTTTTCAGTGTCAGGTCATTTCCAAAAAATATGTCAAGGAATTAAAAATTGTACAGAAATCAGAGTTTCTGCAGAATTCGATCAATTGCCTGTAGGGCTTTCCCAGTGATGGAAGGAAACAGCTTTTCACTAAAAAGGCCCACGCCTGGATCTGATCTTGGCTCCATGTGATGTGAGTAACCATTCAGAGTGCATTCTGGGAAAACAAATTCATAGTGATCATGTCATCATGTGCCGGTTGCATCCAGATGTGAAAGTCAACTTTTTGGACAGTTCCCTCCAGCATGGAATGCAAAACTGAGCCAAAAAGTAAAGTCAAAGACGTGTGCATTGTCGTCATGGAGATCTGGGGCTGGAAGGAGCCATTCATCATTCATCATCTAGAATTCCCAAAAATGGTCACATCACAGCTATTTTAAAATGACCTCAGAGTCCAGCATAGTCCATTGACCCTCTAAATCATGTAGGGGAACCTGGACTGGACCCTGGACTGTACAAGAAAAACTTACATACATTGGAGGTTTGTCTTTTGCACCTTTACACTTAGACACTGTAAAGTAACACCAATGATATTTAGACTGGCCTTTATTAATTCTGACAGAAGAAAATAACAGAAATGTTATAACTGGGCAAATCTTGGTGGTTCCTCAGCAGACAGTGTCTGTTGTATCAGGCTACTGTTCTATAGTTCTACAAAGCTCCCAGATTTTATTATTAGTCCCTGCTGTCATACTAATGTAGTGGGCAAAATTATATCATGATGGATTGAAGACAAACTCCAAACACATTTGGCCTGTGGATAGAGTGACCATCTGGGTCTTTAACAGTCTGCAAGTCTCTGCTGCTATAATGTATACGTCTTGGTGACTGATGAAAAAATAAATTGCCTTCTCACTGAAGACTTTGCAGGGATCCCCACTAAATCCCACAAACTCAGGACAGGAGCCCAATGATGATGTGTCTTCAAGGAAGAACCAGAGTGAAGAGTTCAACTCGGATGTAAATATCTAATCCAGGCTGCTGTTGCTTCCTGAAACAGCACACATTCGCTGTCCATGTTGTTCTCCTTTGTGTGTAAACAAATTGGATATTTTTCTTGCAATATACTGTACAACTGTCAATCTCACTGTCAGAAAGTGAGATCCACCAGCCGCTGTTTTTTTAACACTGAATATGCCAAGCAAATCAAAAAAAAGGAATCATGCACTGATGTATCTGTTTCTTGTCAGCTTGTCTGCTTCAGTCATGGCTACAATCCAGATTCACAGCAAACACGGATCCAGCATCTGCTTACACTGTTTGTACTCTATTATTCCAGCTGAAAGACTTAAAATCCACCATAAAAGATGGACATCCCCAGAACATGGTTGGCCACTTCATACCGGAGCAAAATTCCAAGAGGTCATAGCACAAATCCTGAGATGGTATTGCCAAATTTGAAGCTGACAGTAAGGTTTACAGTGAAAGGAGAAGTGTAAAATGAACCCTGGAAGGGTACATAGAGCTTGCATGTCCAAACAAACTTTCCTCACAGCTTAATTGATAGTTCTTCTGATTTTAACATGTTGGGTTTTGTCTGATTCTTTCCACAAACTCACTTGCCAGGTGATCGATGAGGTCCTCATGCTGTGTTTTCTCAAAGGGCTTCCAGCCAGGGGAAAAGTCAAAGAGCTCCACCCTGTGCCGTTGCTGAATGCACTGAGTATTTGTTCACCAAGGTGCTATCCTATGACCTCCTCAAGGGAGCCTCTCCTCCTTCTTTCTGAGGCTCTGGACCCCTTTGCCATATGTGGTGTGGTCAGCTGCTGCTTTTAAAATACACCAGTTTAGTAATTCAATTGGGCGTGACACTGACTTACATCAAAAGTGTGATGCACCTGAGAGGGATATGCAAGCTGCTTGCTGGATAACCACAAACATGGGGATCTTTTACAACCGTTTCATAACTTTTAAAGCCCTGTGTGAAGCGGCACTTCATATTTTCTCTACTGTTGATTCAACAAACAGTGACTCCAACACTGATACAGACCCAGCCTTAGTTAATGGCTGCTTTGAGTGACCCTCATTCATGTTGAGAGCCTTGAACACAAGCAAAATGAAAAGGATTTCTGTGTTTGCACACCTCCGGAGTCACAAGTTTGTGCCCTAACATATGTCAATACTGTATTAATGTCATTAAGAGAGCTGGGGAATCTAAATCATTGGCAATGATTCTTACTGTTGAATATACAGACCTTCTAAAGACCTGAGTTAGATATGAAACACTGAGCACAAGTGATTGCCGAAACCTATGAATAGGAAATAATGGTATTGGTTTGACAGAGGTGACTCTCACAGTAACTAAACTTTACAAAGGATGTGAAATTTTAACTTCTGCTAAATACTATAAATTTTAAATTTATGTGAAAATGACAGCGTTTATCAGAAGCTGGAAGCCATGACTTTTGGGAAAGGTGGCTTTCATGGAAGCACTGCATACAGCAACAAGAGTTTCCAAGTGAAACTTAAGAATCAAAGTAAATCATTCAAGAGCTCTGCAACCATAACAAATCTAGTTATCCTCTTTAATTACACACCGTTCTGAATTACATTTAAATTAAAATGACTTAATTATTTAATTTTGGCACCGTTATATTATAAATGGATTGGCCACATATGCTTTAGCCTGAGTTAAAAGCAGTGTTGGCATGCTGGTGAAAAAGGTGCTAATAATAGTACCACGCCTTGGTAATGAATATATGCAAAATCGTAATATATACTTAATTTACTCAGCCAACTGTTAAAAATCATATTGAAGTAGTGGTGAGTATGGTTTCAGCCATTTTTTGAAAAATGGGATCATAGGGCAACGAACAGAGTGATACATTTTGGAGGTTTTAAGTAATATCTTAAGAAAAGTCATTACCATGCAGCCCAGATACACCGTAGGCCATTCTTGAATCTTAAACCTCAGTAAAATTACACTGCAGGATGTTAAATTATAAATTGCCTTTGAATTAGTTTCTGAATTCTGGAGAACTGTGGTATTCTGTCACAGACATCAAAGTAATTCTATGCACTGTGTGTGTGTGTGTGTGCGTGAGCGGCACCCCATGCAGTGCTGTGCATTAGTGCAATATTGGAGGACACCGATTCACATCTTTATCCAGCAAGCCTTCCTCCGACTGTGGATGCACGACCTGTTGGATGAGTTTCCCTGTATCTACAATTGGGTATGATTTCAGTGGTATCTACTTTGTGAGAAGGCTGAGAGTGAGCTCTTCATTGTTGATGATGAGATCACGCTCTGTAATGTTTCTGTGCTGTTTTCTCTGTTTAAACCAGCCATATGATAGATCCACAGGCCGACTAGTGCTGACAAAATGGGCTTCTTGATATTCCAGTGCTACTGATATCACACACGCTTTAGAATTCAAAAAAGCTTTGTTACTGTTAGTCAGGTCCACATAATGTGCAGAAATAAGATTCCTGAGGGTTGAAGGTCTTGTACTGAGCCAACACTGGGCCTTCCTGCCTGCCGAATAAGACGCGATCTGCCTCCCTACCATCAGCCTGACTTGCATCGTGTTGGCATCTGAAGGTGCAGATTCCGATCCCACCTCCTGCTGTAGGGCACTTGAGAAAAAGAGGTAAAAACGCTGCAAGTTGCTTTGGAGAAAAGTGTTAGCTTAAATAAATAAATGTAAATATAAAGAGCCGTTCAAAAAGGGATCCATTTCATTCCCACCTTAACTCCAATTAAACTCGTATGAATTTGAGCCTCCATTTCAAACTCGCTTATACACTTTATAAACCACAAGCAACCATAAATCAGTGTGCAGTGGAATCGACATTTCAACCCATTAGCTGTTTTGCTTTGGTAATTTTGTTAAAACAGGTTCAAGTCAATGGCTATCAAGTAAGTCTGACATGTATTACGAAAAGAACATTTGTACTTTTTTCTGTTTGTGACCCAAGTTCATGTTAGCAACAAGACTTTGATGGGCAGTGTGTGAGGCATTGAATCTGGGAAAAGCTGGGAAAGGAATATACACAGCAAGAAGTAGCGTGTGGCACTTGTGCTTCTCTCCAGCTTTCTAGGGTTTTCTCCACGGAGTCTCCCTGGGGAAAAGAAATCCACGGCTAAAATGATAGTTATGGTAGAAACAAAATGTTCTGCACAGACTTTTTTTAAGACAAGTTCTTGCAATATAAGCATTACATTGGAAATAAATGCCCGTTCCCTGTGACTGTGAACAATATTCAGAAGAGAAACATAATAAAAGCACAACCAGCTAAACATATGAAATATAGTTCTTGTTTGCCTTAACTTCACAGTGAAAAACCAAACACTTTACAAGTGCAATATTCTTCTGTTTAGAGCTCAAAGCAGAAGTGACTTTGATGTACTGAAGAGGGTACATTTTGCTAAAAGAAATGTAGATCGTTGTTCACAGGCAAGCAATGGTGAACTGTGTTAGATGAGACCTCCTCAGCTGCCTTGATGTTCACCACAGAAAACAAAAATATGTTGAAGACGTTAATAGTGACTTTAATAACATTATTTTAAGGACCTTTAGACAACTGTGTTATTCAAAACACTATGAACTTTGGATTTTTCTTTTACTTGTGGGACTGGCTTGGAGATCTGCTCAACAATGCTCACCTTTTTCCTTCCCCAGAGTCCCACTTTCATTCCTGCTTGACCATTTACACATAAGATATTTTTTTAAATTATTCGGTATCATTAGCTATAGCTGTAAATGCCACTGAACTTTATTAGCCCAGTTGTTATGATGACCAGAAAGGGATTGTTTCTTTAGGAATGTTTGGAGGAATGTATACCCTGCCTGTTAGCCAACTGCAGACCCAACAATCTTTTTTAAACACTTTACTCTTGGGCCAGGATAAACTGTCTACAATGCACATACATATTGGACATTTTTTGTTTGTTCTCTTCTGGTATGTTGAGACTGGAACACTGGGAACCATTGGTTACCAGTCATTCTCTGGCCTGTTCCATAAACATTAGGTATGGATGAGTGGTTGTGTTTTGAGGATTTCCGCTGCCAGTCAAGACCATTGTTATATTTTTTGGCAAAACCCAATCCGATTTTGGGATCATAGGCATGATTTTCAAAAAAAAAATACTGCCACCATAAGAGGATCTGCATCTTACCATTATAATTCAGATAATACTGCGAATCTTTTTTCACATCTGTAACACAGTTTATTACAGTTGTTCCTTATACTGCAAAAATTAGCAAGAGATCATTACTTTTAAAATGAGTAGTTTGGTCACTGATACAGTTTTACCTGTACATACTGTCTGTTTATTTTGTTTCCCTGTCCAGTCATCATATATCCACTTAGCAACTTGTTTTTGCCAGTCCCTGGTGGGATCTTGCCACCAATTGTACTTTGCTGGAAGCGTTCATCCTGAACCATCTCATCGTGCATTCAGGGACCCAAATTTAGTTTTAAAAAAATAGAGGCATTTCATGTTTTCCAAAGCTGACGTGGTGAATCTTTATACATTTCTGGTGTGAGAGAAGGCAAATAATATTCATCTAATCCATAATGAATGATCCGTATTAGCACATCTTTGATTAGCCTCTAAAGCTCAAATGGAAGCTCGCTGAAACACTGAGGCCCCCTGTGTTGTGATGTAGTGAAATAATTATTTATGACAGATATTATGCCATTAAGTTATTCATATTAGGGTGAAATGACGTTTCAAAATAATCTAGTTTCACCTGAAGTCGAAATATGTGTCTTTCTCTTGTCAGATGTACATCCAGACCACAACCCTCACCATCTCACTGAGCTTGAGTGCCTCAGTGTCCCTGGGGATGCTCTACATGCCCAAGGTCTACATCATCATCTTCCACCCAGAGCAGAATGTGCCCAAGCGTAAGCGCAGCTTCAAGGCCATCGTCACCGCCGCCACCATGTCCAGCAAGCTGACACAGAAGGCTGCTGACAGACCCAACGGAGAGGTCAGGACGGAGCTCTGTGAGAGTATGGAGACCAACAGCGAGTATGGTGTGCATCTCCTTTTTATGTTCCATTACTACTCTTATTATGTTTAGAAGATCAAATACTGGGTTTTCTCTGAAAAATTACTTTAATGAAAAAGATAAAATTTTTCCAATTGTTTGCTCATTTTGGAAACCCAATCAGTGATAACAAAGCGAGTTAAATTTTAACTAGATTTAACAATGTTATGGAAGATACTTGCAAACACTCTTGTTTGCTCTACAGGTGTGCTTCTGTCACATTTGTAGACATATTAACAAACAGGTAAGACAAGGTTAATTTCACATTTTAAAATTCCTTTCAGAAGTTGAGAGCTTCAGTAAAAAATAAGTCTAAATTAAGAGCACAGTGTGATTGTAGTCCAGTAGTGTTTATTTGATCCTAGAAGACGATTTTTGGTGAAAACATAGCAGCGTTTGGTAAAAATGTAGGTTTATAAAGTAAAAAATGTGTTTATAGTTTGAGGCGTAGTTGTTCCCCTTCGGACACTTCAACAAATTTTGTATTTCCCAGTTTCAAGGCTCCACCTTCTACAGCTGAGTGTGCATGTATTCCCTTTACCTCACTGTTTTTCTCATTTCTTTTTCTAATGAAAATGACTAATGACTTGCAGTATGCAGGTTAAGTCTTATGCTTAAGGACATTGTTTTGTCCAAAGCATATTCTAAGCAGAATCCGATTTCTCTCCGTTTTATTTCTGATGCAATATCCAAAAATAGCCGATTTGCTATGGCTGCCAGCAGGCTGTATCCAAAGGGGCATTGTTTCCCTCCGTATTGACTGGAAACAGCCCTTGACTTACAGTTTAATTGCAGCTTGGGACTACGCAAGTCCCCAGCCTGGTCCTGATCTTACTTTGGTCTTTGAACTTCTTTCAAGACATTTGGATCACAATCAATACAGAGCAAAGTATTGTCATGCAATATTTAGTGAAACTCTTTCAACAGCGCATAACCCCCTGTGTGCTTTAGATATTGGATTTTCTCTCATTTTACCCACGGATAGAGTTAATGGACAGGAGGCATCAGTGCCGTGCATGTAACTAGTATTATTATTACAGAACATGTAGAACTTGCACGGATAAGGCGGTTATTGACAGACACTTACTGCTTTTTAGTTAGATGTTGGTTAAATGACCTTACAAATGTAATGGTTCGCATATATGCTTTTAATTTGGGTCCCGAGATACGTTCAGGAACACATAATGTGTCAGTGATGGGCAAAGCAAATGATTATAAGACCTTTCATGTGAAAAGCTTGCTCAAAGTGGCAGCCTAGTCATTAGGTTTTTGTTGCTCAGACAGTTAATGGTGCTCCAGGTGTTTTATGGTCCTTGAAGAACCAACGCTATTTAGCGGTAGGTGTGATGGGTCTGTGAAAACAAAGCTAACACTCACCCTCCCTTGTCTCCTCCACAGCATCATCGACAAAGACGACTTACGTCAGCTATAGCAACCACGCCAACTGAGGGGATCCGCCACAGGGAAGACATACATGGTGCACAAGCCCAAGCCCCGATCTGAGTTCCGGATGGTGGGAATCGCCTCCTGGCACCTAAGCATGAGCTATTTTCACTGTTCTGCTTCAGACTGACCACTGAATAAAAGAGAAACAAGGACTCAGCTGAGCAAGTTTGATGGCCCCAGTTCAAAAAAACACAATGGAGAAAATAAAACTGCAGGTTGAATCAAAAAATAACATTGGATTTGAGCCGAAGCAGACAGCCAAAAAAGAATTTGTAACTTCAAATGGAAAAAGAGGAATGGGAAGAAAGAACTGTTACAAAAATGTTTTAAAAAAGAGTCTATCATTGTTGTTATTCTACTTGTAAGTATTTTTGTGGTTGTGAAAATTTTTCATTCTTGTCTCACTTTGTCCAACATGCATAATGAGATGAGTTTCTCTCTTGTATCGGCTAACTGGATTGTAGCCCTGGGTTGTGAATCTGTAAATGCAATGGTTGAAGCATGCAAATTTTTATATAAATAATTTATTTATAATAAAGGAATGTTTTGCAAATGTTTAGCATTGTTGGCTGTCTTTTGAAGACCACAATTTAAGCTCAGAATGCTGCACATAAGTGAACACAGACAGAAGCTTCATTTCACTGAGACAAGAAACAGACCGTATCAAATCTGGAACCGTGGAATGACATCAAGCACAGGCTGTCACTTTAACTGCATGTGAAAGTCCCTCAATGACACCAATGTGACAGTTACACTGTGGTCAGAAAAAGTCGAGATTGATGCTCGAAAGTGATACGCCTTTAACTTTTATGCTGTCCACGTGCACTTCTTACATTTATATTTTCAGGAGGGAACAGTAGAATATACATCATAAACAAAATGTTTCCCCCATTTTTCTTTTAACCCCCCAGCCCATGCAAAAAAATACAACCCTGTAAACAGTCTGATTATCAACACAAAGTCAGATAGCAAGGAAATNCATTTATATTTTCAGGAGGGAACAGTAGAATATACATCATAAACAAAATGTTTCCCCCATTTTTCTTTTAACCCCCAGCCCATGCAAAAAAATACAACCCTGTAAACAGTCTGATTATCAACACAAAGTCAGATAGCAAGGAAATATGATGGATTTGTATTCCCCAAAAAAAAAACATTTTATTCCAGCTTGATCTGAAGAAAAGGGCTTGCATGTTTTCCAAATAGAAAGGCATGGGGCTCCTGGCATAAAATTTTTAGTTTATCCTCTAATACACTCATTTCAAATTTAAAAAACAATCTGCTCCATCCCAGCGGAGAGGCAAAAGCAAACACATCTTTGATTCTCTTGGACTTTGGAACTCTGTCTTCCCAAGACTCCAAAAAAGGCCAGTGCAAAATTAGCCTGCATTTCTACATCAAAAACTTATGTCAGAAACATAAATACAACAGAGCAAAATCCTGACATGACCAAAATGTGTGTTGAATCAGGATTGGCATCAGTCGCCAATTTTTCATCTATGCTCAGATATATTTTAGTCAGATAAGCATTATTGTAGTGAAACAGTCTGGGTGTACAGTACTGTGCAAAAGTCTTAGGCACCTGTGGGAAAAATACTATAAAGTGAGGATGGTTCCAAAAATAATGCCATGAATACATATTAATCAATAAACCTTCTAAAAAGAGCAGTAGACAAAAAAAAACCACCATCAGATCAATATTTGGTGGGACCACCCTTTGCCTTTAAAACACCATCAATTCTCTTATGCAAACTTACATGTAGTTTAAGGTAGAGGTTGGTAGGTTCTTCCAAACATTTTGAGGAACTGGCCACAGTTCTTCTGCAGACTTTGACTGTCTCTGCATGTCCTCCCAGACTGACTTGATCATGTTGAGATCAGGGCTCTGTGGGGACAATACCATCTGTTGCAAGACTCCTTCTTTTTGCTGAACATAGTTGTGTATGACTAAGATTGGGTGTTTGAGGTCATTCTCAGGCTGCACAATGAATTGGGACCAATCAGAAACCCCCTGATAGTAGACAAGAATCTACCTGTACTTCTCAACAGACATTGAAGTTGCATGGCTAAGACTTTTGCACAGTACTGTATTTGTCCCGCAGTGGCTGCGTGTTGTACAGAACTTACCATTCAAACACAAAGGCTTTATAACCATCCACATCCAGCATACACTGAAATGTCAGCACATTTGAACCATTTCAAACATTACTAGCAAAAAAAAATGATCCAGCAAAAAAAGGCAATTAATAGTATATTCGATTTTAAAGATGAAAACATGAAAACAAATCAGACATAATAAATAACCTCCACATTTCAAGTTAAAACAGCTTAGTGGTTTGAGCCTCTGTGCTGCAGCCTTAGGATTTGCATTGGATTCCCTCCTGATACTGCTGTTGCCTTGATCAAGGTGCTCACCCTGATTTACTAAAGTGCAAATTACCTTGTTGTATAAATGGCTAAGAAATTGTAAGACACTTAATATACAAACCTAACCTTGTAAGTTGCCCTGGAGAAAAGGGTCAGCTAAATTTAGTAACAATCCTGGCTCACAGGTTTTGGGCTCATCATTTATTTGTTATGGAAAATGACTTTATGTTGATAATGCAGATACATTAGTTTGTTTCCAGTGACTTTCAAATGTTGTGACATTATTCTTCCACCATGCAGAAATGATCTGATAACTGTTATATACCAGAGCCTTCAAACATTATTAAATTACTATGTAAGTGTTTACATTCCATCACACATCAGTGGATGAGAGTTATAGTTAAAGTCCTCAGAAATTGATATAGCTGGTGAAAAAAAATAGACATCAGGCACTGCTTTACATTTACAAAGGTTGTTACCCTGTTTTTGTCTGATAAATAATATATCAGCTAAATAATATCAGTCAAAAAATTTTGTGTGACACTGAATGTCAGTTAACATCAAGAATTGTGTGATGTTCAAATTTATTTCAAGTAGCCAGTTGTCTTTGCAATCACACTATGAGCAAAATATGCCACTGGTGCTGTTACCAGCTAAAAAAGAGCTAAAAGTTTTTTTCAGTCTGAAATGCAGCACAAACCTTTTCAATTTTTTCATGTTAAAACCTTCCAGGAGACTCAACAGCTCAACAGACTTAAAGCAGCAAATTCCCAGTTTTCCTACAGGTTTAGACACTAAAACATCTAATTTCTGTGATCTCAGGTTCACCAGCTCTCCAAACAGAACAGATGGCTGTAATGGGTCCCTTGAACACACGGACCCCAGGTGCTTGATGGCACTTGTAGTCGTGTTGCTTTATTTGTGTTATTCATTAACAGTCAGGACCTGGGATAGATAGTAAGTGGAAACTGAAGCTGATGGCATCCATCTCGAACGGCCTAATCAAATTATTCACACTTGTCTCTGTAGAAACAACCGCTCTTATATCAAGGACTGTCACTTGATTTATGAATGTGTTGTTGGAAAACTTTGGAGAGCTTTCAGTGTGTTCAACAAGAAATGGCAGCGTTCTTACAGAAACTCAAGACTTTGGTTGCCATGACAGTGGTCCTGCTATTTCTGTTGAAGAATATGCATTTAAAATATTTCTTTTTTTAAAATATTTGCACTGCCTAGATAAGGTATGAAATTATATGTTTATTGGTGTATCAAATGTTCAGTGTTTGATATTTTATCTATACTGCGTCCCTTGGCTTGGTCTTTACCTCCCATGGATTCTCTTACCACAGACATGTAGATAATGCGCAGATCGTCCTGTCTCTACTCCCAAATGACACAGATACACCTCCAACTCAGTCTCTCCACGTCTAAAATTCTCTGTCTCCATGTTGGTCCTTCTTCACTCTGTAGCTCTTGGAAGTATCTTATCCTCACCAATAGTCAGAAGCCTGCAAGTAAAACTGACTTTGGTTTGCTTCTCTCAGCACTTCACAACCATAATCTGTTCACGAAAACATATCTTCTTCTAGGTCTGTGAGCCCCATAAATGCCTCACATCACAGTCTAAGCAGCTCAGTTCCAGCCTATAGATTACCTAGACCACTGCAACACCATGCTGTATGGCTTTCCAGCAGAGGTTCTCAAGCTTTCAGACCCTCAAGCCTCTCCAGCTTATCCAGAATGCTGCTGCATGAGTTATGTTTGACCAGCAGATGTGGTTCCATGTATGTGCTTTCTTTGTCTCTCGCCTTTAGCTTCCTCTAGCTAAAGTTCAACAATCTGGTTGCAGCCTACAAGACCATCAATTCATCTGCACCATGATACCTGCAAGACACAGTCCTACAAGCTCATCAGTTTGAAGTGGTTAAATGAGCTCCCACTGTCCCTCAGAACATATTGTCTAATGTTCAAGAAGGGCCTTAAACCTTATGTCTTCTACACTTACTTCTTATTTCTCTTGACATCTTCATAAGTAGTTCCTCACCACCTGCTACCCTTTATCTACCTTTTTTACAATCCATATGTCATTTCAGCTGGAAAACGTGCTATATAACTCATGCAAGCTGTTCTTCAAATATGTTTCATTAAATGTCATAAAAGATTTCTGTGACTTGTAAAAGATCACTTTCAGACATGAAGTGCTGTAAAATAATCAGAGGTTTGGGGGAATAAACTATGTTCCTAATTTTTTTTGAGAAGTGTGTCTTGTTTTTGGAAGAACATTACCTAAAGCTCAACAGAGCAGGCACACCTGACTCCTAAATGCTATTTCCGTTATGAGAGAGACTTTTGGGATGATTGCTCTGAAGCCCTGTGGAAGACTTGTTTATTTTATCATACCTTCTAATAAAATTTACCGTGGCTGGAAATATAAATAATTCTGTACAGAACTGATGTGCTCCTGCATTCCATTGTATGGGCCAAAGAATAGCAAACCCCACAGGACCAAAAAAAGGAATAAGATTTACACTGAGTGTTTTCTTAGAAGCTGTTCTGGTAGATTTGGCAAAGTTTTCAACATCTTCCTTGCAGAGCTATCAATATTAATAAGCTTGGTGCTTGTCTGTATTTAGCTATATGTTCATGACAAAATGCACCCTGAGTTGCCAGTTTATTAGGTACACCAATCTAGTCATGAGTTGCACCTCTTTTGACCTTCAGCACAGCAAGAACTCATCGGGACATGGATCCTACAAGATGTTAGATGTGTTATGTAGGAATGTTGTACTGCGGGGAAATGAGTGGAAAGTTGCTGGTCTTGCTGCAAACAGCCCTTTTCACCTCATCTCAAAGATGCTTGACAAGGTTGAGATGCAGGGACTATACATGCAACTGAAACATTGAGATCGTACTGTCACATTCCTGGAACCATTTGGTGACAATTTGGGCCTTGTGACATGGTGCATTATCATGCTGGAAGTGTCCCTCAGAGTGTGGAAAAACTGTAGCCATGAAAGGTTGAACTTGTCAGCCGGTCTGTACTGCTCACACCAAACCGGATGCAGGATGACTCTGTTGACTCATGTTACTTGTGGAAAGTTCTGATCCTTCCATTAGCAGGGCTCCTGAAGAAACCTGGATTCATCCAATCCAAAAACTTTTTCCCACTCCTCCTGCACCCACTGGAGATGTGCTTTCTTGTTCTTTTGCTGAAAGCAGGGATAGCTGACATGGTCTTTTGCTACTGTAACCCTACTGGGACAAAGTCTGTTAAGAGTTGTGTCCTGAGATGACATTCTGCACATCAGTGTTGAATTCAGATGTGATGCCTGTCTGTTTACTGCATGATTCTTGCCATTGGCCTTTGACCCTTTGATCTACAAGCTGTTTTTGTCCACAGGATCACCAGTCGCTGGTACCTTCTTAGCTTTTCGCACAATTCTCAGGAAACCATTGAAACGATTATGTGTGAAAAGCTCAGGATAACAGTCACTTGAGAGATGCTAGAACTGGCTCCAACTATCATATCACATTAGAAGTCACCCATTTCCTTGTTCACTTTAACACTAACTGATGCTAGAAACACTGGTCTGGCCTGATTTATACTACATACCGCAGTCACATGACATATGACTTGTTGAAATAAACAATTTGTGTGATGGTGGGACGTGTACTTAATAAACTGGCAACTGTATTTATTCATGTTTATTGTGTACATCAAAAACTTAACTTACTAAAAGTAAAAAAAAATTGTAATGTTTAACTTTTGCTGATACAAAGAGATTAGTGGCTTCTACGGAAGTATCATTTCTAGTTTTTAAGCAGGTGTCACGTGGGACAGCCCTGCTGTCAGAGAAGTCAGGTTTGTCTTTCTTCAGCCTTTGCTGCGATGCTCCAGAGGCACTGAGGCACTTGGGCTTTGCGCGGCAAATTATGCTTTCTCTAAAAGTGGAGGGGCTCCATGTTTAAATGGCAGAACTCAGATTAACAGCCACACACGACCCACTGGGCTGGATTCCACCTGTTTTCTTCCCACCTGATCTTGATAAAAACACTAAAGAGGCTCCTTACTTAAACTGTTCGGTGGGTTTCAGCGGAGAACTTGAAAAGGCACTGTGCTACAGTACATAGTCAGGGTCTCAGATTTGGCTTCCACCTCAAAGCCCAGTTGTGCCTCTGCTGGTGACAGCAGAGTGGGGTGACCTGCGCAAATCATCTGAGCTGCCCCCTGGCAGAGCTCTCACACATTCCCTTGCATCAGAAGAACGGCATCACCAACCCCTGAGGTTCCAAAGCACTGATGGTTCTTCTCACACAAGAGGAGGTGGATCACTGAGTGATTTAATGTGTGCCGCCTAAGATTTTAACACATACATAAATAGGCTTTAAATGGACGACTGCTGGAGGGACAGACCAGGAGGCCGGACTGGCAGATTGCCCAGCACTGTGACAATTCCCACGCTAAGCTGCTTCTCTACGGCTGGCTAATCACCCAGCATCCACCTGGGGCTACACCATGCTAATGAGCTGCTTTATTCTAGCACCGTTTTTACAAAATTTAATGCGAAAAAGGTGTTTGAACAGACAGTAACAAGATGATGTACATTGAAATCCTGACTCTGTTTGCAAAAGCACTGCGGTTGCATCATGTGGTGTCTGGAAACACACTGAAAACATAAAATATACCGGAAATGCTCTGCTTTGAATTTTCTTAGACAAGTGAAATCTACCACATTTCATTCCTGTGTAATTTTTTTGCACCAGGTCTGTTGCTGACCATGTTTTTACAGCGTTGTGACCTAATGTGATGAAACTGGTGACATCTGATGCATGGAGACCTCCTAGTTGACATTCAGGTGAATTTGGGATGGTGACATGTCAGTGAGATGTAGAAAAATGCAAATGTGAAAGACTCAAGAGGTTCTGTCCTGTGAGGGATCACTTGGCTCCTGGTTATACTGTTGAAAAACACTGCAGAACTGCTACATTTCTCAAAAGCTGAGAGGCATCACAGAGAAAATGGTGCAAGAGTCTCCAGGAGGAAAACAGGCACCTTTCTGCTCCACTGAGAGGCTGAGTTCAGGTTTCTGCTCTTCATAATTTCCTCCCTTGCTAAATTTTAAGAACCCCAGTGGATATCAAGCCTCTTCTTCTCAATGAGCTTAATATACAGCAGGAATAACTAAAGCCATATTGGGGGCTTCTTATCATCGGCAGAGTGTTTGTGTTTATTCAGCTCAGATGAATTATTTAAAGGTGTGTCACAACTGGGACTACAAAGAAGATCATTTAATCGAAACTGAAGCTTGCCAGCGAGGAGAAGTGTTAAATAAACTCAATTAATATTTCATCTGGAAGAATGCAGTGCATTGTGAGAGCCCTGCAGCCTGTATATTTGAATTTTCCAGCTTGTTTTTAACAAGGTTGCGTCCAGGATGCAGACCAGTTTCAAAGCAGTGAAGGAAGTGAACAGGAAAGGAATAGGGTCTCTGCATCTGTGGGGGGTGACCTGTGTCACCTGGCTCAGCAGGGGTGGGGAACAGCCATCCAGTCCGGGTGTCTTACCTGCCAATGTAACCAAGACCAGTGCTGGTGTAAAGGTGCCCCCACTTTGTGCTGGATCCTACTGTGAAGACACCCCAGGATGCACACATTACCTGGTGGGCAGCAGATCATGTGCAGGTGTCTCTCAGACAGCTTACGAACTCATATCATTTTTCGGTTTCAAAAATCGAACACCTACAGGTTTAAAAGGTCCATTATGGGTGAAAATGCCATTTTATGTCTACTGAAAAAGCTCTGCACAGTTCTTTTTTTTTTGCTACAGTACAATTTTACAGTATGCTTCGAAAAAAAACCCCCATCTCTATGGTGGTACATTCCAGCTAATAGCAGAGATGGCAGATTTTCAGAGCCCTTTACAAAATACCAAACTGCATTTCACTTGGCATTAGCTATTGGTCGCGTCATGTTCTGCCTCCCAGCGCAGCATGTCACACGCGGAACAGGACCACAGCTGTGCACTTTCGTTCAGGTTTTAATGGACAAGCTGCTCTGGGCGGTCAAGTGAAAATGGATTTGCCTGCAGACGAGGCTGTGGAGGCTAGTGTGAGGGTAAGGCAAAGTGCTGTCCTTTCTTCTGTCATGCAGTAATACTTGAGCCACACCTGGTTCCTGGATACATTTTTTAATGTCACTGCAATACAGTCCTTTTCTGTCATTTGCTGCTGGACTGAGCATTGGATCAGGATCAGGTAGCAGCTAGGCTCTGGCCTTTCCATGTTATGAGGAGGCGAGAGCTGCATGGAGGAGGACCATGCAAGGCAGACGGGTCACGCACACAGGTTAAGCAGTGCGGCCGAAATGTAGGACTAACAACAGAATTAGAAGACAGAATCACTTTGTCTTTGGAGGCAAAGGTCTCATTTTGGAATCTTGTTTTGCCAAAAGCTCACGCTGGGACCCAGGCAGTCCAGATGAAAAGGGTGTATAATTGAAGATGCAGTTTTACTTTATATAATATCTAGTTCAGTTCAGTTTCGTGTCCATTTCCTAGTGAGGATTGCAGCGGGAAGGGGGTAAGAAGGTTAGCCCAGACCCCACAAGGGTCTCCAGCTGCTCTTGGTCAGTGAAGAAATACAATCTCTTCAGCGTGTCCTAGGTCTGCTCCGGGGCCTCCTCCCCAAGGGTCTTACTTGTTACAACTCCCAAGGAGTCAGGCAAGGGTCATTCTCATGTCATGTCCATACCTCCTAAACTGGTCCCTCTCGAACCAGTATAAGCAGTAGCTCTGGTCCAAGGGTATCCTGATTCACCAAGCTTCTCACTCTGTTGCACAAAGCAAACCAAGAAATTGTGCTCAGAATCTTCATTTCAGCTGCATGTGTGTGCAACCTCATTCCTTCGGTCACCACCTGAATCTCAGGACCAGGTGAGGGTGGGGATATGGACAGAGCAGCAAACCAAACACTTTGCCCAGAAAATCAGCTCCTGCTTCCAAATCACAGAATGCTGCATCAATCCTGCTCTCTTCTTTCATCACGTGTCAACAAGTGACACTTGAGCCCCCCTGCTTGGGACAACTGTGGAAAAGAAGGTGGAGGGATGCGGAGCTGCCTGGGGTGAATTTGGACAGTAGAAGTGAGTAGTCTAGCAACACTGAAGTTCCCTGCAAGAAACAAGAGAGTTTCCATCACATCCTGAGATAGCTCAGGTCTTTTCGAACATGCAGCTCACTGTTGTGGATGTTCTACCAGTCTGTGGAACAGTCTGTAGAAGATGGTACATAATTCTGGTTTAGGAAAGCTTATGCATATATGTGTTGTTTTTAAGTTAAGGAATCACTGTTTTACTTAGAAAATAAGTGACACTATCTGGCTAGGGTCCTGTGTAAAAGTTCGGTAAGCAGGGAATAGTTTCCTAATTTTTCAAACAATATTTCCCTCAAGTCCTTAGGTATCTTGTGTGACCCCTTCTGCATAATATAAGGGGGTTCATTTGTTCTCTTGTTTTTCTGAACCTGGCTGACTTCTGACATTTCACACATTCTTTTTCTACATTGCTTCTCAAAAAAGATGATTTCCCTCGAGATACAAACAAGTTTGTCTACGTGTGGCTTGGAAAGCATTACCACCAAACTGGTTCACTGCTGACTTTTGGGCTGTTTAAAGTACCTCTATTACTCATTTCTACAAACAAAATACGTTTGGCATAATATTCATCTTACAGTTTAAAATGATATATTTTGCGTGTTAATGACATGCTGTACATGGTTTGAGCTAATTTGGAGACATATGTATAAATAAATTAATTTCATGCCTGTCAGATTATATGATTGTTTTTTTACCCTATTATTTTATTTATCTTTCATGACTACTGTCAAAACAGTACACACATGAAACAGAATATTGATATAAAAAGATAAAATCTGGGAAAGAGAGAGGTGTGTAGTGTAGAAGATGCAAAAAGTGCAGTTGCTGGCAGAACGGCTGTTGGCCACATTGCTAGCAAAGTACACGATTACATAAATGTTTTTGTAGGCTCCAAAATTCTGGGCATTAACACATTTTGCTGTTACTTTTCCAAACAAAAACTAGCAACTCAATAACATTGTTCTTCCTCAGAGCACAAGAATTCACCAGTATGGCCTGTTTGTGGCAAAAATCTGTGCATTACAGGGTGATGTGGTGTCTATCCCAGAGGCTGAGGTGTACCCTGAACAGGACACAAGCACAAACCTAGCAATTTAAAGTCACCAGTTCACCTATGAAATGTGTCTTTGGACTGTGTGAGAAAACTACTGAGGAAAGAAAATTGCAACTGAACACAGACTGATCTGGATTCGAAGCCATACCTGAATAACCCAGCTGCTCTGAGATGACCTCACGAGCCACCATGCCTCCATAATAAAACTGTTTTTTGCTAATTAGATAAAATAAGGATTCCTTTATTTTAGTATCATATTCCTAGTTCTATGATATGTGACTTCAATCAAGTAAGTAAAATATTCAGTTTGGAACATTTTGGATCTTGGAATGTATGAACCACCGCTGCTTTCAAAGCCTTTCCTAAAACTTGTGGAGAACTGAATGATTGTTATGCACTTTAGTTTATCCCTTTAGAGTCCACTTTTGTGGACTTTGACTCTCCTCTCAGTCTGACACACAGTTAATAAACATTTTATTCATGTTATTTCTTACCTTTCTTGAGTTGTCATCTCCATTCTGCTGCCCTGCCCTGAATTTCTGTTTTTCTGAGCAGTTTAGGAAACTTCACACAATGTTTGCTGAGCACAGAGATGCTCACAGTCAAAGAGAAATAAATGAAGAGGCCCTCCCTGGTGCAGTGTTTGTATTTGTGTTTGCTGTGTGGGTGAGTGTGTGTGGCCTTCTATTTCCCATCTTCCCAGAGACTGTCAGTAGGAAATGAGATTATGTGCCATCCTCTTGCTTTGAGCCGAATGGCCTTGGAGCCACATGGTGTGCATACGTTTGGCGTTAATCCAGCGCAAGGCCAAGCTGCATTGCTCCTTTTCTTGTGGACCTCATGAAACCCACACTGGGTCACGGAGAACCGCGTCAAACAGCCCTATTTAGAGATGCTTTGATGCGCTTCACTTTCACTGTCGTGCGCAGACCCACTTTCCTGCTTTCAGATATGGCAGTTTATAGTTGTGCATCTCTCAACCAGAAACAAATCTGTACTCTTTATGTAATACACATTCGCATTTAACCACCATGTCACTTTCATTGCTGCTGCCATCTGAATTTCAATGTCACTTGTGCTGAGATGCACAAAACAGCCTAAGTAATTGTAATTTCAATCACTGTATGGATGAGACAACCTGAAAGATAAGTCATGGAGAATCCCAAAGATTTCTATGCAAAGAAACATGACTGGGGTTCCTTACCAAGGTAAGTAGCACAAGTGAGTTCTGTGCTTTGTGAGAGACTGTTTACCTGTAACCTGTGGCAATGCAATATTAACAGCTCCACTTAAGGACCTGGGCATAAAGCAGTGGGCAACCAGGGAGAACACAGACCAAATGTCTCACTCATCACTTTCCTTAATAGTAAGAAAAGCATCACAAGAAAATTAAATTTTTAGAATTAAAGAGCATAATCCTGTAAGTGAATTGTCTGAGAGACACTCTGACGGAGTTGGCACCTTATGTTGGTGGTGCACAACCATTTAAATATTTGAATATAGGGTGTCTGAAAGACAGATAAACCATGTTGGACCAGCTGTGCACAAATATGTTAGAAATATGATGCATCAAAAATAGTGATTTTTTTTTGTAATGTGTACAACACGGGTGACTTTGGCACCTTTTCAAATGGGGGTGGGGCAGCCTTGCAATTGAGAATAAAGTAAAACAGTGTCGCTTGAAAAAACCGTTACGTCTATACCACTGTGTTCTTTACATGTTGGGGGATCATGCGGTCAGGGAATATTAATGTGTTGCTGGCAGGCAGACACCGGTCTGCGGTCGTTGAAGAAACACCGTAGGCCCATGCTGCTGATGGAACTCGACAAATAGGCCTTTTATTGGGTCATCATATTTCATCATAAATCCTATGTCCTTATTATTGCTATGATTTCATAAGTTAGTGGGCACTTTTATCCAAACTGAAAAGTACAGATATTTTACTGAAGCAATTGTGTTAAGTTCCTGTTATGCTGTGTTCCTACCTGCTGCTCTTCAACTGTTTTTTTTTTACAATTCAAACAAAATTATTTTTTTTAACCAAATTAGTGCCAACAGTAGAGCAATTAATGTAATTAAGTAAGTTTAATAAACTGTTTTTTTTTGACAGTCAGTGCCATATTAACAATACACAGTAGTCCCTGTTTACAGCCATACTTGAAATAAATTATAAAAAATGTTTTATAACCATTTTTTGAAACTGAGTAAATGAGTGTAAATGAAATGCTTTTTTATTTTCATAATAAAGTTGAACAAAAGTTTTATTAGCAAAAGTTTGCAGTGTGTGACAGTTTTCTAAAATGTAGGCAGATTCAACTTTATCCAGAGACTTTCCATCTTTTCCTGTGTTTTATTTAATCTTAAATATGTGCTAAGCTATAAGCTTCACAGACAAAAATGCAATGTGAAATTTGACCCAACAGGTTGCTGTGCTGCACTTTCTTACTAACTGGCCTAAAGTCTGGATGCTGGAGAATAAAAACAGCACCTATGGCATCAAAACCAGTTTGTTCATTTTGATTTGTGTTTATCCCTCATACTAAGTTCCTTTAACTTTCTTGTTTGTCTGTCTTTAGGATGTTTACATTTTAAAGGTCACAGTTGCGTTCGGGAAACGTACCTAGAAAACATTTTCACCTGTTTCTTCATGTTGATATGATGGAATGCAAGTTTTAGAGACACCTTTTGGTTTGGTTTGACATTTAAACATATCTAAATACATCACTTCTGGCACATTTACTAACATTTGAAATTGTTCAGTCCCTTCATTGTTTTACTGCTTATTTCCACAACAGAGGCACTTACAGCATTGTTGTATTCACCTTAAAACAATTTTAAATCTGTTTATTTAATCAGTTCCCCCCTTTATTTTTATAGAACGTTTTTAAGATTAACCATGATATGTCATAAAAATAATCTATACAGCAGTAGAAAGTGGTAAAATTAAAGGCAACCTCTCAAATCACAGTTATTGACCACACAATGGAATATGGGTAAAATCCAAAGTTCAAGGCTGAGGTTCTGTAGCAACAGAAAATGGTCATCAGCTATAGTTTACCCACAGCCACAAAGAGAATTAGAACTATGTGCGAATGACAAAAGTGTTTAACTTTTATACTGAAAACTGACAAAGTCTCTTAAATCATTCTGAGGTGTGGTGTTTTTGTTTTGCGCACTTCCATTAGTGCTGCCAACTATTGCATAGCAGATTTGAATAGGTTTACCATTTTACATTTATTCAAAAAAACAAGAACAAAACACATATAAATAAATAAAATGGAAAGCTTTCATCTTCGATTTGGAAACAAGCAAAATCAAATTTGTAATTGGACACAGCAGAGAGAAAAGCTGTAAGAAAATTTAGGAAACCACTGCCTAAGTAAATTGGTTGCAGGTAAATAACTGGTTAATAAAGGCAACTGTAAACAACAAAAATAAGAAGCAGTGGATGAAACACTAGTGGCCTCTTTTACCTTCTGCACATAGCGAACGAAATGGGACATACAACCATATGAAAAGAATGAAATGAATGAATAACCAAGTGTGACCAGGTAAATGAAGGCGACAGTTCAACTAGAATCTAACATCACAATCTAACTGCTCTGTGTGTGTGTGTGTGTGTGTGTGTGTGTGTGTGCAGGTGTGTGCGCGCACCTCTGCAAGCCTCCTACTTTACTTCAATGAATTATGGATTTATTCCCTATGAATCTGAACTGTAGTATCACAATTTGACTGAACAATTTAGTCACCATTACAAATTCTTTTTATCCAAAAAAGCAGCCATGCTGTTATTGTATCCAACCACAACATCATTTCAGCATTTCTGCTATATTTGGACTCCTTCAGCCACCTGTTTTTATGACCACTGCAGAGGGCGAAAATTTCTCCACTGTTGGTATCGTGGCCTGATCTTGTTTTTTTAACAGAGCTGCATAGCATGTTACGGGCCGTGAGCCCTGGCCTTGCATGTGGTTCCAGTGTGAGACCTGCCCGCTATTGGCAGGACATACTGTACAGTGCATATGGAACATCCCGTTGCCCGGAAGCACTGAGAGCCTCCTCCCCCCGTGCAGCATCACCTGCCAGGATACGGCTGCCATTCGGTTCCCTGTCAGTAAATCAAGTTGCTATGAACTGATATGGCCTTTTCTTTTGTTGTCTTCCATTAATATGAAGCAACATTAAAGTAAATTCTACTTTAAAATAGTTGAAAATAAAAAAAAATTAAAAACCCCCTGGTTACTCTATCATGGTCCTGCTTGTGAGATGTGACACTGCCCTGCTTCTTCTGCACTTCATTCTCATTGTTGCTGTTTTGCTTTTTTTTCTCATGTCCTAGTAAGAATGAAACAGTGGGGTAGAGAAAGGAGACTGAGTTAGTGTCAAAAAGGGGTTCATGTTAATGACCAACACTGTCTCATTCGCCCCTGAGGATACAGCGAAACTGGTCATAAGGAAGCACCAATTGATCACATAGACATGTTTGTCAGCAACTGGTCAGTTTCAGATTAAACAAAACATAATAACAGACAAACTCCTCTGTTTCTGTAAGTCTCCCACATACAGCCATAATATGCACTTGAAAAGGTGGAATTCAGAAAAATTTGTATTTTTGGAAACTGGTAACTCAGACGTGCACAGCAGAAGGTGCTCATGTGCATTATGTTACATAAATGGGCAAACAGCTAAATTATGAATGATGAAACTTTTAGTTTTTTTCATGCACTGAATTTGAGGCTGTTGATGTTCCTCCAAAACAATGTGTAAGGAAGCTTCTCTTAGAAAATCTCTGTTTCTGATTTAATTTCCTCTGACGAGAAAGAAAATGCTGGGTTGGTTCCCTATATATGTATATCTGGTATATTTTAAATTTGCAGCTTTTTATACAATCCATGTCATCATGCATGTGAAATCAAGAGGTTTGAAATAGCATTAGGCTTACATTTGCACACATTAGATTTATATTGCCTGGGAGGAAGTTCTGTTGCTATTAACCAGCAGTAACTGGCCAACAACGACAGGTTCCAAATGCTTTGATAATGTTACTTAATCAAGGCATTTTTATTGGTCCCCAAATCCCCCAGCTGATGCAGAACAATCACTTCAAATATCTCCTGGAAGCTTGATACACCTTCATATCTTTGGTTGAGAACTTTCTCAGCAACATCAAGCCCCCGAACTTTGTCCAAATTGGGCTCCTTGTATATCAACTGCATTTCTTGCTTTCACATCTCAGCTTTCCTTCTGACAATACTGTTCTTATAATGGACAAACATGGAGGGTGGTTCCACTGAGATGCAGCAACAATGATAAATCAGTAACACAACGAAGCACTTCTTGAAGGCACTGGAAGGCTTCACCATCTCAGTCCATAGCTGTGACAAAATTTTTCCCATTTCATTTTGGCTGATGTGATGTTTTATGTAGAAACTGCATTATCTCTATAAATACCCAGGTTGTCAAAAATAATGTCAAAATGGGGCCCTAACCTGTGAGAACCAACCAAACATCTAAACTCTCATTTTAGCAATAAGCTTTGCCAAATTAGGAGCAAACTAATTGCTGTACAGTGAAGGGGCGCTTGAAAGGGAATCATCAGATGGTCCAGGATCTGGCTTTGTGTGCTCCTGCTCACCCGACTCCTGCAGATCCGTGCTTCCAGTCTCCTGTTGTGCAGCCACCTTGTCTGACAGTTCATACTCACATCTCGTGGCAGAACTGCACAGTAAACAGAATCCTCTCACCTTCTCCACATTTCTGTGTCCTTGAAACTTTACAAATATACTCGAGGGAAAATGAAAAAGTACTTTCCAGAAGCCACTCTGAAAAGGACAATTTCTGCAGAAAACGATTCAAGGAACAGAGTAAATGTAGGTTGTTACTCCCAACTGCGGTGTGTGGGACAGGAGACACATCCGGATTACAACAGATACCACCTTTTGTGGTTAGAGAGAGAAGCGCTACTGATGCGCTATGTTTTCAACCAACCACTGATACATAAAACCTGAAAACACCATCATTTGCATGATCCAGCCATGAATATTTCTATAAAAGCAGTGCTGGGGCAGCGCTTGATAATGGGTACAAAACCAAGAAATGATGACTTTAACAACCAAAAACGTGACACATGGTGTAACTGAGGCCTGGTTTACTTTTAACCCAGCAATACATTACAGTGTGAGAGGAGGAGTTTAATCCCAGTCACAGGGGATGAATGAACATGGATAAATAAATGCCCCTACTAACTGCCTGGGTGCAGCGCCTGTAAACAGTTGAGAATTTAGAAAAGTCAACCTTAGACATATCTGAGCTCAGGGTGGATTCCAGCTTTACTCAGTCGCTTCTCCCCTCTCTCCAAAATCACATTTTGTGCCGGCGAAGCGGCAGAAAGGAGAATGATGCGATTACTTCCTCTGGAGAAGATTGTTATTGCAAGGCCTGCAGTCAGTTGCTGTGCAATGAAGAATCTTTGAGTGCGTTGGCGACTCACCCAGTGGGATGTGTAGGGTGCTTGCACAAAATAAAAAAAAATACTTCTAAAGACATTAAAAAGTGCTTACTGTTCATTTTAGCTTAAGGCTTAATTGTAGGTTTTTGACAGTGTCAGTAATTCAATAGGCAGTTCTTTTAGTTCTTTTTTCAGTGCTGGTGGGTCCTTGGTTCTTTAAGAAATTTAGTCATAACCTAAACAGATCTTCCATCATAAAGTATTCTGCCTCTCAGCAATGGAACCATCAATAGAAGCAGGGAGATAATCACTTGTGTAAATTGTTCAAAATTATGTGGCTAAATAGTGGGGGTTAAACTGGGAAATAATTTCATTCTTTACACTTGTGAAATGACTTAAGGAGGAATACATTCATAAATACAAATTAAACATTTCTAATCCTGCTCCATGTGAATTTTTTATATTTGAATATGTATCTGTACCTCCAACACAGGAGACAACAACTTTGATTTCCTCAGGCATAGCAGTACAAGCCTGAGATAATCCTGAATAGATGCACACAGTGCTTTGCTGAATGTAATTTTGTGCAACTTTCCTCAGGAAATGGGGTCCTCCTCTTGCATCTTCACAACTACTCAATACAGCATGTTGGCTGCGAATGTTACTGTCTTGCTCTCCTCCCTCACCCTTCCCAACCCCACTGGTTCACAATTCTTTCCACTGCCTAAAGAGACCATCAAAGCCCTTACCATAGAGTTTGGTGATTCTGAGATGTGGCCATCCTGTGGTCATCAGTGCTGCAAACCTCCTGCAGTGGGGAAATTTACCTAAAGTGGAGAAACAGAGACAAAATCAGAGACGATGTCACTCTCCACCCTCCTGTGAAGCCTTTTTTTCAATAGCCCCAAACTAGTTTTTTTTTCTTTTCTTTTTCTAAAGCGGCTTTGTTTTCATTGCCTGTGGAGTCGGTGCTTTAAATATGTGCGACTAGCCAGTGGTTGGCTGCATGGTGTATGGATGTAAAGTTTGTGGTTTGGAGTTTCTGAGGCCCTACCCTCCCACTGTGTGTGTGTGTGTGTGTGTGGAGTTTGTGCAGTTATATGCTGGACTGGGGTGGATTTGCCACTGTCCTGCTTTTATGCTGACCTCCATTGGGCTGAGATGCAAAAGTTTGGCTGGGCTCAATTTAAAGTGTAGACTGAAACCAACGCCCCCCCCACCCACCCATACACCTGTCTAGGTCTATCAGCACTCTTTAATGAGGTACAGCAGCTGAAATTCCCTCCATTGACTCCCAGGAGCCCAGCATTCGCAGTAGCCCCCACCCCCTACTTAACGGATATATCTCCTGGCTGCCCAGGGGATGTTAAAAATACTTCTAGTGGAAATGTGCTGATGCCAACCACAAGAGTGCAGCCACAGCAATGTTCATCACAGCAGCAGCTGAGAATTATTGTATTTATACAATATATAATTCATATAAAAATAAAATGTGTCTGCAGAGTAAATAAAGCACCACAAGGTTTCATGGAGAAGACAAGAAAACCCTGCGTTGCTGTTACATTTGAGCTCTGCTGTACACAAAATATTTGTTAGTTGCAGTTTCTTTGCAGGATGCCAGCAACCATCTCCATTGTGAAGGCAGCTACTTGCTCCAGCTACGTCTCCACCTCTTCCCTTTGAGGGCTCTTGAGTCTTGTGGTAGCAGAGAGGGAGAATGCAAACCCACATTGAGCAAGGGGAGGTCACAGTGGGGGTAGCTGTCAAAGTCACACCTCACTTCCCTGAGACACAATCATCTTCGGTCATCAACCAGGATACAAGCACATGGAAATTCATAACCCACTACAGCTTTGGCAGTAAACACTGCATGAACATGGGTATCTAGAACGTGAGCAGTGGTGTCCGGAGCCTTCATGCTAAAACCCAGCATAGATGGTGATGACTTTAACCAACAGAGACCACCAAAGCAAAGCCAGAACTGAACAGAACCCACCCCCTTTGGTCAGATTACCATTAAATTTGAAGTAAGTGTCACATTGCACGCAAGTCACGCGATCGTAGTCAAAGGGCAAAGGATGTTATCTGGGAAATAAAGGGCTTTCAAGAGTGATGCGCAAGTGTTTGGACATCGGACTGCACCCATAAACTGAATGTTTGCTCGTCACCACTCCAATCCTCCTTTGGATTGGTACCGCGAGTCACTGAGGTTTTCCTTGTTCTCATGTCTTGTCATTGTCTTTGTGCTCTATGTGATTTCCAGTGCCCTACTCTGGTGGAAACCATTTACCACTTCAGGTGGCGTTTGTAAAGTAAACCGAATGCGTTCGCCATCCTGGTTGCTTTCTCTCCATGCCTGAGTTATAAAACCCTGTGTCACGTGTCGATCAGGACGTAGATGCGTGCAGAATTGAAAGGTCGAAATCCGTTTAATGACAGAGGCAGATCCAGAAATGTAGTCAGCAATTGGGCGTGGGTCAAACTGGGAGTCAATCTGAAACAAGTGACGAAACAGACAAGGAGTAAACACAAGAGTAGGTCGTGGGACAGAAACAGGTCGATAGCCGGAGTAACAAGGAGAAGTAACACTCAGTATGCACACAATGAACATGGCAATACCTCACAACAACAGGTTGTACGGCTCAGGTACTTAAAGGGTTAAGTTAACCAGGAACAGGTGCAAAGAGCCAATGACAGGAGGAGGCGGGACAGGTGTCAGGCGCTCGGACCCGGGGGCATGACACCCTGCTACATCTATGACAGTAAGGTGGTACAATCAAACAAAATGTCACTCTGTGAAAACTCACATTTTTGGCTTATGAGTGACAAGTATAATTTTGACATGGTTTAAAGATCTAGTTTAAAATGTCCCAATTTTTACCACAATTTGCTTCCATTTCACACAGCTTGCTTCATTTTCACACTTTGTAAGTTCATTCTTCTGGTTTCCATGGCAGAAGCAATGAGCTCAGGTGCAAGGGAGGGGGGTTTGGGAAAGCAGTAAAAGAAAAGCAGGGAAAAGCAAGCACCAGCATGTGTGAAGTTTACAGAGATTTGGAAATGGGTGGTGGAGAGCGTTAAAGGCCACGTCGAATTGCCTAGAGAAGGATAAATACAGGATGCTACCTGAACCATGGCGGCTGTTGTTTGGTCTGTGAACTGCAGGAAGACGGGGGCTTCAGTGGAATAATGTGCCCCGCACTGTGAGGAGAGGGAAGAGCGAGTCTGTTCCAGCCTGGCTGAGTGTGACAGGTAAATATCTCAGCATGAGTTTGCTGGTGCTGTCAACAGCATTCGAGGAATTGCCCTTATGGGAGACCCTTTATTCAGAACTAAATAGCTTTGGCTTTTTTATATAATCCTTTTGATCAAGGTATAAATTTTCCCTTGCCTCAGCTCTTTTCATTCAATTGTCAATAAGGCCCATGTTGACTCAGCTCACCCATCTGAGTTTGGGCGGCCCAGCCCAGCCCTGGAACAAGCAACCTTTTCAGGAAGTTTCACAATGTCTATCTCCTGTTTACCTGTCCAAGTCATGCTTAATTTAGTTCTTCTTTGCTCTTTTTTCACACCACAAAAGTCAAAGTTTGTCTGAGAACTTTGAAACTGGATTTACTGTGTGTTGCATTTATCTACATACAGAGTTAGAGAAACAGCTGTCAGGACCAAACAGATAACCTGATGCCATGATGGATGATGTGGATTAGAACCCTCCCATTGCATCTTTAGTATATTTACACTGACTAAAGTTTGATTGTCAGCAAGTTCTGCTCTCAGGTCCACCTCGAACACCAGTTCTGGTGTGGGGACTACACAGGGGAGCCAGACCATTGGTCAGAGAAGGACAAAGTTGAATATATTTCCCCTTTACAGATGCATGTGGGGATTTTAGGAATGAAGTAAAATGTCACATCACATTTCACCCAACAACTGTGGATCTACTGTTTCTGATAAATTTCCCACCCTGTACCAGTGTCAATGAGATTGCTTAACCTCTGGGTTTTTCATCAATGTACACTTTTCTAGCCATGCCTGAAGAAGAGGATGACTCTCTGGGGATGTATTGTACTCATTTATCAGAAAATGGGAATAACTGTGGTGGTATTTTACCCATCTGTATTTCATGCAGATCAATAGTCAATAGAAGAACAGAAAAAAAAAAGCATTTTTTTTGCATTTCATGAACAGACTGTGTGCTTCTGACATTTGAAATTGACAGAAAGAAAGGTATATCCCTTAATTTCCACTTCGAGATAGTGAAATGTAATTGAATATAACTGAAGAATAGAAGAGACCGTTGAAGACAGGCAGGGGCAGCCTGTGATGCATTACAAAATATCTGGTGTAGGATTGAACTGTTGCAAGCTGTTGGTCAGATGAAATGCTGCAGATAATTACATTTGAAAGCCTCTTTTTGAAAGAACTAAACATAAATATTGTTCTTTTATTAATTGTGTGTAAATCTGCTTTCCAAGGTTTTATTTGCCTTCGGATTTGCAATAAATGCTGAATATGTCAACAAAGTATAAATTAGTGTAATGCATAATTTACGGTGCTGTTGATTCCTCTGTAAGTGGTTGCTCAGTACGATCACCTTGCAGACCCTCGTACTTGGGAAAATGTAGTGTGGTACAATATTAACCCTAACTCTAGCCCCGACCCTAACCCTGAGCCTAGCTGCTACCCCGGTTTGAAACACTTCATTCCTAGGTATTTTTTTTTTCCATTTGATTCACAGAAAAATCTGACAATTAAACCCAGAAGTTTTTGGCAGACTATATCTTAGGGTGATGCAGAAGTGGTGCCAGAAAGGTCCATTGTATGATACAGATGCTGAATATGTAAACTTTACATGCAAATGTAGACGTGAAACCAGCTGAAATGGTCAAAGTTAGTTTGTCTCACAAAGTGACATGAACAGTGAAGTCCAACTTATCTTCATCCATTTAAGATTATCTTTCAGCTGGGTGACAGCGAAGGTCTTGGCCCATTTACATTTGCTCATTTAGCTGATGCATTCCTCCAAAGCAGCTTACAGTTATTTACCCATTTATACAGCTGCATAGATAACACAGTATAGATGTATTATTTACGCCATCTGACCTTAGTTCCCATGAATAGCTTAACCATCTGAGGGCCTTGACTTTCTAAAAAATGTTCTTCAGTTTAGCAAACATGGCTTTACTGGTTTCACAGAGAGTTTGGGTGTTTTACTGAGGAGGATTCTAGAAGATCAATCTCTGCAGTACAACAGTTCATTAGTTTTTCCAAAGTAATTGCTGATGTCCGGTTCATCCTGCTGGAGCTAACAGTGTATATAAATGCTGCACTTTGACCAGTCCTCTCTCTAAATATCTCTTCATATTAAATCATATTTTATCTACATCTACTGTGTAAAATGTTTTACTTTGTGAAGTTTTTTTAAGGAATTAATAATTTTAAGGCCATGAGCTTTTATTTTTAGATGTATAGTGATTTCCATTGCCAGAACATCAGCAGTCATTCTCTGGGAAAAAATAATAAGCTTCGCTGGCCAATTGTTAATATAAGCACCAGATATTTGCCTGCAGATGGAAAGTCTGATCAGCATGATTTATTCCTGCCATAGGGAAATTTTTGTACCCAGTACTGAACCTATGAGCAGGTGGAGGTTTCAGCTCTGGACCGTGACTTGTGAGACAGCATTAAAAGGTGAGGAACACGCTAAAAAAATGTAATTTTTAAAGACCAGTACAAACTTTTTGGATATTCATCCAGTAACCAGAAAAGTGAATTTTAGATCATAGTTTGGAACTGATCAGATTCTGAACTCAGGGATGAAAGACAGGGATAAACTTTGTGACATGGTCATTAACTGAATACTGCCATAATGTAGCAGAATATTAACAGTAAATATTATTTGACTACCTTTTGTTATTTCCAATTTAAAATCATAAAGGCAGAGAATTAAGCAGGAAAACTGTGCTTCCGTAGTGTTTCTACGTTTGTTGTTGTATAATGTCAGTTTGGTTGAGTCAAATTGGTACGATGGATATGAATGGATATGTGGATAATTTCAAAATGTCTATTCAAATGTCACAGCATTTTTCAAAAATTTCTTTATAGCCGTGTCTAACGTTTTTAAAGCTTAATAATGAACTTAATAGAACTTCATGAGTAAATTGAGGGAATTAGCTGTATTAAGCGTTTATACATTACGACGTAATGGATGCATTCAACAAACAATCCTGAGGTACAACAGACTTGACGTCCTGATGGTGTGTTCAGGTACAGGTTCAGGTAATTTCAGATACAAGACTAGTCACTTCTTTCAAGACACGTTTAATGTCGAAGACAACACCCACAGAGGGAAGAGGTGATCTTCTGAATATCTTCTAATGTTTTTAGAAGAAATATAGATGTTTTATAAATGCAGTTCTCTATAAAACAAAAATTAATAATAGAAAAATCAGCGATTCTGTAAGAACCTGAGCAGAAAACTCAAAACAGAAGGAGCCATCGGCTAAACTGTCAGATTTTCTTTCTTGCTTTTTAACTATTTTTTAAAAAGCTCATTTTGTTAATGAAAACGGTAGCGACTAAGGGGTAGCAAAAATTCACTAAAAACATGTACAGAGTTAGTCAAATACGACATTCTTTCAGAGATGCAGGATCAGAACCCATGTCTCCACGGCACAGGCAGGTAACAGGTGGGAAACTGAATATTCAACCCGGAACTCAGGTTTTCTCCTCACCCGCATTACAGCTGGGTTAAAGTGTGCCACTTGGATCTGCTTTCAGGTTATAAGCTCCACACAGAAGTTGATATGATGTAAGGTGAGATGCTGAGAACTGAGCAACATTCATTCTGGCACACAGGGACAACCCAGAGACTGAATATTCGCACAATCTGATGTCTGGTCCATCCATGACATGAGTACCAGCTGTGGTTTTGTGTATGAATGACCCTCCAGAGGAGCTTTCTATTGTACCCATGAGCAGCTTTTTTTAGCTCAAGTGATTCATGGAGAATATTCATTTTGTTTGTGAACATGCATGTTCGAAAGACACCCCCCTTTTCACAGCTGGAAACATTTTACCATTGTGTTGTTTTCACTGCAGTTCACACATCAGGAGGACAGCAAAAACAGGTGTGTTCTTGTCTGTTATGTATGTGTCATAATGTATATTGTGTCCTAATGCTTCTCTAATAAATATGAGATCAATTCCCCAAATCTGGAAGCGTGTTGGACAGAAGCAGTGGAGGAAATAATCGTCTATCTTCTCCTTCTTTAAGGTCCGTGCTGTTGCTGCAGGTAAATGAGTGTCATATAAAATTACATTGTGGAAATTTTTGTCTTATTACATCTGCAGTGAAGGACAAATGAACACTATGCTAGCTTTTCTCATCTTGACATATGCTTTTAATGCTCAGTGCCAAATAATAAAGTCAATAAATACCATACTTGCCTTATTTATAGAGAGTGAAAATGAAGTGTAGAACGTGCTTGTCACGCCCCCCGCTCCACCTGCTACTCCGCCTGGCTCCATGATCGCCGGCACCTACTCCTTGTTTCCCCTACGAATATATAAACCTGTGTTTTCCCAACAAGCTGGTGTGCAGTAGTGCCCAGGACTTGTCAGAGTGTACTGAATCTTTCTATTACTAGCCATTCCTGTGTTTGACCCTTGCCTTCATCTGGTCACTGTTTACATCTCATCCTTGTTTGCTACATTGCCTGTGTTACCCTATTTACTGGTTTTGACCCTTGCCTGTTCTGTGACCACGACTTTGGAACTTCCTTTGGCAATAAACAGCAATCCGACAACTTGTACCTGCACTCGTCTGCTTCCTGTTGCCGGCGTTACAGAATACTTTGCCATCAGCAGACGGCAGTTGTGGAAACCCCAAACCCTCGGACTCCTGATATGACCCGAAGAATGAATCAACACGAACGACTGATTGAAGAGTTCACACAAGCGATGATGGTCTTCACTAACCAGCAGAATGAGCAACGAATGCAGCTGACACAGGTGATGGAACAACTGAAAGAAGCTATGACCGCCTCGAAATAACATTCACCTGGAGAAGCGGGATGTTCCCAGGGAATTTCCCTTTTGGCAAAGTCCACTAAAGCTCCTGATTCAACTCCCTTTGTGATGCCCCATCTGTTCATAAGCGTGCTGGAGTGGGAACCTGTCAGCTGTCTGAAAACACGCTGCATGGAGACCAACCCAGAAGTTTGCCCAGTGATTCTACCCTACGGTGGACGAGGAAGAGTGTCCAAGTCATTCACCATCCCTGTCACCTTTTACTGTCCCGAGCCAGTGTCTGACACAGCACTAACCGATTCCGGAGCCGAAGGAAACTTCATGCACTCAGAGCTGGCACGACAGTTGGGCTTCTGTACCTGGGAACTCTGTGTACCACGTCGGCAAACCGCCCTTGACGGAAGACCCATCGGTAAGGGCCTCATGACATCGGCCACCCTCCCAGTGAGAATAGACGCCAGTACACTGCAGTAGGAATCTATATCCTTTTTTGTGGTTAATCAAGCCAGTTATTTAGTAGCATTAGGGTTACTGTGGCTGCAAAAACATGATCCATATACCTCCTGGTCTACCTTAGATATCGTGTCTCAGTCCCCTTATTGTGCTTGAAACTGTATACGACACCCTCAGGTCACCTTGTACGCTACCTCTGTAGAAAGTTCAGACTCCGAAGCCATAACAATTCCCCCCCGAGTATTCCGATCTGAAGGAGGTCTTTAATAAACACAACTCGACCAAACTTCCTCCGCACTGTGCGATTGAGCTATTAGAAGGGGCTCCCCTTCCCAAAGCTAAGATATACTCCCTGACCCAGGCTAAATTGAAGGCGATGGAAGCGTATATCCAAGAGTCTTTAGGTCAGGGATTTATTCACCTGTCCACATCCCCTGTTCGTTTCCAGTTTCTTTTTTGTAAAAAAGGACGGAGGTCTCAGGCCGTGCATCGATTATCAAGGTATAAACGTGATTACAAAGAAATTTCCTTATCCATTACTATTGGTGCCGGCAGCCCTAGAACAGCTTCGAGGTGCTAAGTATTTTGCAAACCTAGACCTAAGAAGTGCTTACAACCTAGTACGTATCCGAGAAGGAGATGAGTGGAAAACAGCATTCATAACTCCGAATGGACATTATGAATACCTGGTTATGCCTTTCGGTCTGTGTAATACCCCATCTGTTTTTACGTCATTTATTAACGACGTACTCTGCGATATGATTGGGAAGTTTGTTATAGCGTATATCAACGATATTTTAATATACTCACCTGATTTGGAGTCTCACGTTTCCCATGTCCATACGGTCCTTATATGACTTAAAAAATCAGGTGTACGTGAAAGGAAAAAAAATGCGAGTTCCATTTACAGCGAGTTTCCTTTCTTGGTTACATTATCAGCACTGAAGGTATTGTGATGGACAAGTCAAAGATCAAGACAGTGGTTAATTGGCCCACACCTCTTAGTGTTAAGGACCTGCAGTGTTTTCTGGGTTTTGCCACCTTTTCCTGAAGATTTATTAGAAATTTTAGTGGCGTAGCGGCCCTTCTCACAGCATTACTCAAGGGCAAGAAGAAATCCAGGTACCTATCATGGAATCCCCAGGTCGAGCAAGTGTTTAATAAGCTTAAATAGGCTTTCGTCACAGCTCCCATTTTGACACACCCCGACCCATCTAAACCATTTGTCGTTGAGGTAAATGCCTCGAACTTGTCACAGCAAGTAGGTCATTCCCCAAAGCTATACCCGGTCGCTTTTTATTCCCATAAACTTACCTTGGCCGAGCAAAACTATGGAATAGGGATCATGAGTTGCTAGCCATGAAACTGGCGTTCGAGGAGTGGCGCCCTTGGCTAGAGGGGGCTAGTCACCTGTTTCAGGTCTTAACCAATCATTGAAACTTAGAATACCTGCGCAACGCAAAGCAATTGAACCCCAGGCAAGCGCGCAGGCTTTAATTTTCTCCCGTTTTCAGTTTTCAATAACCTACAGACTGGGGTCCTATAACAAAGCAAATGTGTTATCCTGGATACACGAAGCTTCGGAGGAGCCTACGAAAGATGAACCAGTCAGAATATTACCCCCAGACTGTCAAATAGCATCCATACGATGGGAAATAGATATGGATATAGATAGAGCTCGGAGATGCTCCATCTCCGGCTCAGTGCCCGGTTGGAAAGTGGTATATCCCTCCATCATGCAGAGATCACTTCATTACGTGGGCACATGCCTCATTGGTTTCCGGACATCCTGGGGAGTCCCGCACCTACCAACTGCTGTCACGTAGGTACTGGTGGGAGAACGTGGAACGGGATGTACACCAGTTTATCGCCTCGTGCTCGACATGCGCACAGTGCAAACCCCTGAAAATGTTACCGGCAGGGAAATTGGTTCCCCTTCCCATCCCCTCCTGACCCTGGTCTCATACTGCCATAGATTTTGTCATGCACCTTCCGCCATTCCAATCTCATAACCTGTCAACAACAGTTAAAATACAGGTTTCACGTGCTGTCCGTTTTATTCCATTTGAGGACTTGCTCCTCGTGTTCCAGACTGCTGAGGCACTTTTCAACCAGGTATTCAGGTTCTTTGGTGGTATATTCTTCGACAGTTTCGGACAGCAGTTCCCAGTTTACCTCAAAGATATGGACTGCCGTTTTCAAACGTCTGGGAGTAAACGTTAGCCTATCATCTAGCCATTATCCACAGTCTAATAGCCAGTGCAAGTGGGTAAACAAGGAATTAGGAAAGTTTTTAAGAATATATTGCCATGAGAACCCATCAAATTGGAGTCAGTTTTTGGTCTGGGCAGAAATGGCCCAGAATTCATTGGTAAGCTCCTCCACCAGGCTCACCCCCCTTCGAATGCTGCCTGGGTTATCAACCACCCCTGGTGCTGTGGACAGCAGGTCCTACGGACATCCCTGCAGTGGATGACTGGTTGAAAAGAAATGAGGAGGTCTGGGAGAAGACTCAACACATTGAAAGGACCCTCCAGTGTTACAAGGACCACGCAGACAAACACCGTCGAGAGGCCCCAGCCTATCGTTCTGGAGACCAAGTCTGGCTGTCCTCCAAAGACGTCAAATTCCCCGAAGACTGCAGAAAACGCCAACCCAAATACTTGGGTCCCTATCGAATAGTGAAGCAACAAGGTGACGTATAAGTTGGATTTACCAGTCAACGTCTATGTCTGACACCTTTCATGTTTCCCTACTCAAACCAGTAGTCCCGGGACTGTTAGATGAAGCCCTCCCTGCAGCCATCCCACCCCCCCAGTGGAGATAGAAGGTGCTCCAGCATATGCGGTGAATAGGTTGCTGGATTCTTGAAGATGGGCGGGACACCTTCAGTACCTAGTCGACTGGGAGGGCTACGGTCTGGAGGAGAGGAGCTGGGTGCTCCTAGACCCAGGATTGGTAGTAGATTTTGACTGGTGCCACCCTGAGAAGCCAGGGCCCAGACCTAGGGGACATCCCAAAAAGAACGTCAGTGGCACTTCTGAGACCCCGACCTCAAGAATGGCGGAGCAAACCCGAAGCGCCACCCTGCTTGTCCAGACCTGTGACCACTCCGCCACTTGAACCCAGAGCCTCTCCTCTGGGGGTGTGGTTGGGGGTTGTTGTGGCCGTCCACGTCACTCGGCCGGCGCTGACTCCTTGGGGGGGGGTACTGTCACCCCCCCCGCCTGCTACTCTGCCCAGCTCCATGATTGCCAGCACCTGCTCCTCGTTTCCCCTAGGAGTATATAAACCTGTGTTTTCCCAACAAGCCAGTGCAAAGTAGCGCCCATGACTTGTCAGAGTGTACTGAGCGTTTCTATTACTAGCCATTCCTATATTCGACCCTTGCCTTCGTCTGACCACCTGCACTCGTCTGCTTCCTGTTGCCGGCGTTAGTGTTGCACCTGCTGTTTGAACGTCATGTCAATAAAGAACATTCATATCACAAAAAAGTTTGAATTTGATTGGATTTCAACCTGTACCATTACTGTATTATTAAAGTTCCACTTTTGGCTTATGTTGTACCATTATGTTTTTATCTAATGTGGGTTACAATTTTCCTTCTGTATATCACTTTGAAGTTCTTTCTTCAGTAGTTCCAGAAGATTGAATCCTGAGATGTGAACAGGACCAACTGGTTACAGCTTTTGGGAAACAGTGCCTGTTAGTCATGCTGTCCAGCCTTTTAGAAGGCATATATCTCAGATTTCCGCACACATCACACTCCGCACACATATAGAAGGATTATATTGGCACATTCTTTGCCAAAAGAATGCTTGCCATGTTCAGGGCTTTGTGGTTAGGCCGTTTTTTCCTGGGTTTGACACATCGAACCCTGCCATCCTCCTCCCCATCCCTCTGCACGCAGCAGCCTGTTTCGTCTGCTCATTTGTCTTAGTAAATCCCTCCCTCTTCTTCCAAGTGTTTCTAATTACATCCCCCACAAAACAAGAATTTCTTCTGTGTGTTTATCTGCCTCCAATTGCTGGGGCCTTGGCTTGTTGTTCGTAATCTCTTCGCTGCCCTGGGGAAGATTTGAAAATCGTTTGATCACCAGAAAATGCAAGATGGCTGCCACGTGTCTCCTCAATTCTTCCATTCATGCGCAGCTCAGTGCTCATGGTGCCAGTTTGCCTTCTGTGCCACTGCGGTGTGCACCTCCATCCTGGGGTAAACGAAGGCCTCAGCTGTAACAGCACATATACACAGGAGATGTATACAACTCCCTGCATTGCTTGAAAGAGCAAGAAAGATGTGCTGTTGACTCATGTTTAGAACGATGAGAGATATTGAGTAAATGGCTACTGGCACGACTGTATACACCTTTTTGGTCTGTTTTGATGATGTCATATGCCACAGCTGACCAGCAGGGATCCTCACACCCCTGAAAACCCTGGTACACCTGTTGTCAATCATGTTGGACTAGCTTAAAGAGAAGTTGTATGTCAGCTTCATGGAATCTCAGTAGTTCTTGTGTTTTCCCTTGCCAGTCTGTTCTTAGTTTGCTCTGCCCCTGTTGTCAGTCCAGTGTTTGTCTGTTAACCCAGCCCTGTTGCTCACCCCTGAGCTTCCAGCCATCATGTTCCATAGTCTCCTGTTTATTTACACACTCCTGCTCATTGGTCTTCATCAGATCTCTTTGCCACGAGAAGCAGCATCCACTGTATATGTCACTCCTGCACTCAAATCCACTTTCACTATGGCTGGGACCCCATGACAAGTGAAATACATTGCCCTTGGCCTGCTGGTTTCATTATGCAGACTGATGAAGGAATGTGTTTTATTGAGCCCTTAACTATTTGTAACACTTGTATAAAACATAATTTTGGAAGGGAAGTATTTGACTAGACCCCTGGCACCCAGCCGTCAATCAACTTAACACAATACGAGTCAGTATGGCTCACATATAATCACACCCTGTTACTTCTACCCCCAGTTGTTGCTGTTTTTGTAAACCCACCACCATTTCCTCTGCCTCTGTCTTGTTCAAAGAGTCTCAACAGGGGGGCTCGACCTCACTGGATGGTAGGTGCGAGCCATCAAGCGGACTCCAACCCCCAATGGACAGCACACCAGCCACGAATCCAAAGACACAACCAGTCTATTAGTTCAAACTCCTGAACCTCACGAGAAAAGCACACTACAGGCCTTTTCATAAATGTCTTCATGCTATTTCTGATATATGTTACATTTCCTTCAACGAGTTTTATCCAAAAAGAAAAGGGGGCTGCAGAGTAATGAAGGGTATTCAAAATGTTTTTTGGATAAAGTGAAATTAGTTGGACCAGAAAGGGCTGCCCTGCTGCTGTTGGCTTCATCCTTACAGATCACAGCAGTAGAGAGGCTGGGATTTTATGCGGATAATTAGGGCTTCGGTAATTAGCATTTCTACAGCTATTTCCACTTCCAGATCTGTGTCCTGCTGGCCTCTTGTTTGACTCAGTGCAAAACCCACATCAGCACGTTTAGCCTCATCCCTTTCCATCAGAAAAGGTTTAATACAGCAGCAGTAAGAGATGAGATTCCAAACCCGAATGACTTTAATTAATTCTAATTAATAGAACAAAAAGTGTATAGAAAGTAAGCATGATCATAACCCCAGCATGTGATGCTTTGAACATGGGTGCTCTTCTGCAGTGTGAACATGTGACCAAGCACCTTTACTGTGTCACAGAGCACATCAACAATACTTTAATCTCACATTTGGCAATGAAATGAACTATATTATGTAGATGAATGTGCAAAAAGGATGACAGAATAAAATGAGCAAAAGGAATCAAGGTCACTCAAACTTTTCATTCCCAAAAAGAATATGCACTCTTTCATAAAATATACAAATGTCTACGCGCAGAACAGATTAGCGCTGTAAAATCATTGTTCCGAATCATTTTGCGACTGCCTAGGGCCAGCCAAGTGAACATTAAGTCTGAGGTATTTGTCACACAGACAGCCAGGGTCATTGCCAACTTTGCTCAAAGTAATCAGCTTGTTTCCAATGGCAGTGATTATTGCGTGAATTTATCAGACTGCGCTATCGTTTCTGCGCCTTCTGATGTTGCCAGTTTTTTTTTCCTTTCCCTCCCGGACCACAGTGGTTGTCTTGTCTCCATCAGCCTGTGCCCTTCAATCCTATTGCTCAGCTCTGAGCTGCCCCTTTGGTGGCCTCATAGGAATGCCAGGGCAGGCACCCCATCACACCTCATTTCAGCAATACGGGGTCATAAAAACCACCAAGACTGACTCCCCACCTGAGGCCCATTCAGTGAGTTGCATTTATGGGACATTCACTAGAGTTTTTTTAGGTACAACCATTTGGTTGCAAGGGCTAGGGGTTACAAATGGTTGCATTTCATACTCCTTCTTCAATTTAGGAATCATTTGCATTTTACCCCAGCTGCCCAACAGCTGAGCAACAGGAGACCTGAACCAAGAGTCAATTTTTTTTGCTGATTTTTCTATTGTCAACTTTTTTGGCAATTGTGGTTTTTTTTGCTTTTTTTAATTAATTTATTTTGTTTTTACCTGTTTATTTTGTTTTTTTATTAAAAGTTGATCTAATTAATAAACGCTGAACATCATATGTATGCTTTGTGAGAGTTTCTTAAGTGTAATGTATGTCAAAGCAACGAAAGTCCTGGATAAGGGCACTCAGACAGACGTACAATATTGCAAAGTATTTACTTATGTGAATCCTTGTTATGTTGTGTTGTGATAACATTTTAACTATTGAACTGTGCCCATTTTAATGGAATTTGGTATTGTTTTAACATAAATGGATATAAAGTTTGGTGCTCAGGAACAAATTAAAGTTTTTAACCCTGAAACTAATGATTTCTTTGACTTACAGTGATCCCACTGATGAAGAGTTTTTCATGAACAAATTACCTTTCTTAAGGAAAGTGGCGACTGACTGTATTTATGCAACGTTGAACAAAGGTCTTGCATGGATTTCACTCAGTTTCATCAACCATGTGTCTTTGTCAAGGAGAAAGTCCATCTCAGAACCACTGGGCATAAGACTAGGTGGACACACCCTGGACAGGACACCAGTCCATCACAGGGTAGCCACACACTTTCGTCTACTAACTGTGTTGTATCACTGGACTACAGAAGAAAACAAGAGCATCTGGAGAAAACCCTCCAAGTCATGAACAACATATGGACCCTCCACATAGACCAGAGATTCGAACCTATACTTGAACAACCCTGGTGCTCTAACAATGGCAGTGCCTGTCAAGCCACCATGCCATCTGGTGGCACTCATTGCCAGTGCATATCAAGTCAGGCTCTTGTGTCTCTATTTCTTAAAATGTCAAGGAGAGCTGCAAGGGAAGTGGTGTGGAAGCAGAGTTTCAACCCGTTTAACTCTCCTGACCCCCCAAGTCATCCATCACTGCAGCCTCTGGGGTTTTTATCGGGCCAGCTGGCCTGAGAGACGGACCCTCCAACAGGACTGCGATTGTGTAAAGCATTTATTATATCTCATTATTTTATTACAGTAAGGCTGCAATATTCTCAGACCTGACTGCACAAGAACTTATCCATTCTATGATGAAGTTGTTTCCACTGTATTATCAAATACATCAGTGGCAGTTGTCTTGGGCTATGTTCTCTTAGGTCTTTGTGTTCAGTAAGTAGTTAATCTTATCTAGTGGAAACCACTGTGTGTTTCCTTCAAAACGAATCAGCTGCGCAGTATTTATAATGCATTGCATGTAAAGACCTTCAATCTTGTCGTACAGGTTGCCCTCGACTCATAACATACTCATCACATGAAGGACTTACACTCTGCAACCTTAAGAAATTCTGGCAAACTGTGCGCAGTCTTCAGTATTTTCTTATGGCCTCCAAAAACACATTCATATACAGGTATGTTTGAGACCACAGCCCTACCCTTGCGTAGATTATGCATGTGTGCTATACAAAGACACGCCATACTTTGAAATGCTCTGCTCCATTAAAGCCGGTTTCACAATAGACCATAATTAATCATTAGCATCTTTATTTAAGCCTGGAACACCAGGCGAGATGACTGGTCCAAATACGCAATGCAGTACAGCAGTCTGGAGCTGAGGTGCATACTGTCCATGTGTCTGGGCCTAATGGATCTAAATCATGCTATTTGTGTTATCTGGCTACCTTGGGAAATTTTTCCTGTCACTTTCTCTGCAACCACTCAAAAATCAGTTCTTCATGCCTCGCCCCGTCGCACAAATAAAGGGGACTCGCAGCAAAATTACGTGATCAGGTCATGAATGAGCATTTGAACGGAGCAAGAAAGGGGGGTTTGTGTTTGGCTCTGCTCACCTTCTGTAGTGAATATGTTCCTTTTGATACAGATTTCAATATACAATGTGTCTGCAGTGCTTTTTGCCTCCAGTTATCTGAGGCAGGAAACTTTATAGCCAACTGGATTTTTTATTAGTCATTTTGAATGTTAAATTAAGTAAAAGGAAAGAAACAAGGAGAAAAAACCCTTTCAGGTAGCAAATAACCATCTTTTTTGCTCTCCACCACACAGCTTTAGCTGAGCGGAACAACATCAGACATTTGTTGTCAGATTGTGCCGCACTTCATCCCGGCTGGCTGTAAGGAAGCCACACTTTGTGTGTGTGTGTGTGTGTGTGTGTGTGTGTGTGTGTGTGCCAACATTGGGCCTTGCTTCCATCCCTCAATTTATTCATGCCAGCTCAACGTTTGTATTTCCAGCATAGATCTACTTTGCCTGCATTTTTTCAGAAAAAATGTTTTGTTTTGCAGTTGTGAGACTTTTAATTCTGCTTTTTGATTCATCCACACCGTTTGTTTGATGAGCAAAGGAGAGAAACTGAAAAACAAACAAAAGTCATGCAGTCACTTTTTCACAGAGGTTATTCAAGTGAGCAGGGTAACTCACTCTAAACACAGCAAAGATGTAAAAATGAAAAATACATATTTATTGACTCATATATATTTATAGACTTTTTTTAAACATTTTGATCTCATTTTCCAAGTCTTACTTTCAGCCTTACAATGCAGACATTAAACAGAAATGATTTATCCATTCATTAATTCTACTAGGTGCACCTGTGCCACCTGGGTTGTTTTTTTTCTGATAAGGTAAATAAGTTCCAGCACATTCCACTTTGTACTGGTCAAAAGTATAGCCATACAGAAGATGGAAGAATTAGTGACATTTCCATCAGGGTTCATCTAGTGAAATACTAAATGTAGCAGTTCCACTTAGCATTATTTACAGTTAACTAATGTATGAGTTACACCTTTATAGATACTAATTTGAAAACTATTATTGTACGGTGTAAACATTAACTGAATTCAGTACATAATTTCAGCAGCTCTGTAGGCACATAGCGTGAATAAGATGAAGCGTGGAAATGAAGTAGGGATAGATTTTGGATGCCAGTGTGCACTCATTCGCAGAAGCTGGGCTGAATAACTGATCATTCATGTGAAAAAGTTTGACTGTTTTCATTTTGTTTACTTAATTGGTTAGAAATGCACCAACTGGGCTGTGCAACAGGTGACGTGATTTTAAAGGACATCAAGGGGGGCACAAGAAGGGATGTGTGAATGCACAACATGTAGACAGAGTAAAACTACCATGGTGATGGTGGAGATTTTGGCCCAGTTACAGCTAACAGACACTTGCTAACCTAAACAGTATAAAAGAAAGAAACTTCAGATAATAACATGTTTAAATGGTCAAAATCTTTTTGCCCCCGTCGGTATAATCTGGCTTTTGTTTACAAGTCTGATATTCTCTGAATAGCTCCACATGACTTGAAAGCTGACTTTTCCCCCCAATTAAACAGAATAAATTAATTGCATTAAGAGGAAACGCATTAGTGGATGCATGTTGAACGCTGTTAATTCAAGCAAAAACACGTGTATGGAAAAAGGCTTAACTCACGCCTACGCATGGTATTGTGTAGTGGAAACAGCTAATTCTTAAAAGATGGAACAGCTGAGACCGACGATTGTCAAGGCTGCAAAAACGAACAACGGGAAAAATATGGTGCTCTGAAAATATATAACAATAAAAAGAACCTGAGAATATGGAAAACATGAAAGCTTTGACAAAGAAATTATTCTAAAAGATAAACGGCTTTCCTGCCCACGTTTAACAAATACGCAGAAATCATCTCACGTTTGGCACCTTTGGAAGATCCAGAATCGCCGGCATATTTGTGAACTATTCAGTAATAATTATAATAGGGCAGAAACTGTTTTCTTTGACATCGTGATATGAAGACATATTTCTGAAAAAAAATCACTCCTTACAGAGTGAGCTTCAAACAATGTTTACTTTTACAAAATTCTTTATTCTTTTTAGTATTAAGAAGAAAAGGCCTAGTTTCAGGTATACAGCTAACGGTTTTATCCCAGCCAACTTCTGCAGCTTAATTTCACACTTCACCCACCTGAAGGCTATCTACTGAAGCCATTCAGGCTGAGGACCTACTCAAGGGTTCAGCTACAGTACAAGGCTTCACTGTCCTAACAAATCATCACTCATTTCAGGCTAACAAGAACTTTTGTTAAAATTCTGACCTCTGCATGCTGAACTGACCTCATTGAGAAATTGAGCCAAAATAATCATCACAGAGGTGGCTGAAGACAGAGGTAAAATGAAACGAATGGAGTATTTAAAGAGGATTCTATTTCAGCTTCATTGCACACGCGCAGTGAATGTTGAAGGATCGCCTAAACTGACGATGTAAAAACAAGTGGTAAAATGTGTCGCAGGATATAGAAAATGACATACAAAACAGACAGGAAAAGGAAAAGATCATGGCCGGCATCACAAGGATGAGAAGATGTTGGTAGTTCATCAGGGGATCCGTTTACTCAAAAGTACAGAGTCTGTGCTGTCTGCCATCACACTTCCGTATGTTCTTAAGCACCGTGTTATTTATTTAACAATAGATGAAGGGAAGATAAAAAACAGAGCATTTTATCATTTCTTCCCTATATATTGCTCAAATTCATCTTCATCCTTTGACTAGAGAATCATTTGAACATTAATACCTTTTACAGAGTTACAAAAACGCATTTTGGTATGTGCTGCACATACTTATTGTTTTAGCAGCATTTCTTTACATTCAAAAAATGAGTAATGCAGGAGTCAACTGAGGTTGAATGTTTGTTTGGGTGTGTGTGTGTGTGTGTGTGTGTGTGTGTGTGTATGCGTGTGCATGTGTGTGTGTGTGTGTGCATGTGTGTGTGTGCGTGTGCGTGTGCGTGTGTGTGCGTGTGCATGTGTGTGTGTTTGTGTGTGTGTGTATATGCGTGTGTGTGTGCATGTGTGCGTCTGTTTGTTACAAATTAATCATGGGAGATACCAGATCTGCAATCCAGAGCACCAACATATCCACTTGCAATTGACCTGCAGGACTTGACCCCCTAGGAAGAAGCTCTGCTTTGGAAAGACGTGGGTGGTGGAATATAGTACTTTAACCAGCGGAAGAAGTTACTGGAGCCCCAGTTTCAGTTCACAGGACTACATTCAACATAGAACTTTTCATGCATTTTAGTCCATTCACTCTGCACTGCCAGTTTTTGAAACTGAAGATATTCTGCAATATTCATCTGAATTATTCATTTAGTTTAAGGCATTTCAAACGTGAACACATGGCTCTCAGCTCTGCTGTCAATGGACTATGACTAGAAGTTTTCTCTTAACACTCATCATTTTGCAAAGGAGGGGAGAGCTTATGGTGCCTATTGGGCATTTTGGCCTGCTGATGTATCCACCACCTAAGGGCAGAGTTACAGGGCAACTTGTATATTTTTACAGTAGTGTGCAGGATCCTACATGCAGTGGAAAGCTGGAAGCAGAGTGTGTAGGAGTGGGGCATAGTGAGTGGAGCAAAGTGGACAGGACCACATGGGGGCAACAGGACTGGATTTGAATATTATCAACAATAAATAAACTTTAATAACATTACCCATGTACAACATCTATAATAAACCTTTGGAGAGCGATATGAGAAAACATCTAAGGAAGATGGGGTAGCACCACCGTGAGTAACTACTGTCCATGAAGAGCTCTGTTGCATAAAAAACAACAGTGAAATGGGAGATGATTGATTTGTCTACACACCAGTATTTTAAACATCACAATGGTCCTCACAACATCTCCATTTCCATCTTTGCAGTGCTGCTAACAGCAGTGGCATGGAATAACCTTTTAGCTGAGACCCTCATCCCCACGAGGCATTTCATACCAATGGTCCCAAAGCAGGCACCTGAGGGATGTCCAAGGGGAAATGAAGCGTTAGGAACTGGTGGAAGAACCTGTAAGAAACATGTTCTTGTTTGCAAAGGCCAGTAAAACAATCGAAGCGGACTGAGAACAAACACTCCATCTGGTGTTTGTCTTTCCCAGGATCAACAGGGAAGGAAGTTCTGCTGGGTGGTTTTGCGATGCACGTTTAAAAATGCCCAAAGTCTTCCGTGTTGCGCTGTTTATCCATCTGCAGTCTTTCCGTGGGCAGACAGCTGTTTCTGAATCCATTCTAAGGCTATAACATGCACAGTGTTTCCAAACAATTAGCATGAAATTGTAGAGCAAACACGCAGACACACAGTGCAATGGAGGATGTGGCAGACGTCACATGGAGCTGCCTATGGACCGTGCAATGCATGGACACTGGTTGCAATTTTAACACTTTTGCACATGACTCTGGAAAATGTAGAGCAAAGTATTTTGGTCAAATGCACTTTTATAATAAAAATAATAATAATAATAATAATAAAAAACTTGTTGGTCAAAGTAAATAATAAATCTTAATGTTTTCTGAATAATTCAGTGTTTGTTTCTGGATAGCATGGCAAGATTTCCTTGTGTTTCTGTGATCTTGGGGTGGTTGCTTGTTTTAATTAGTTCTTTTGTATGAAATGTACGTTTATAAGAAAATGTATCCTCCTTATAACTATTTTATGCTGTTGTCTATCATTTAATGTAGGAAAAAATATCTTTCCCACTTGTGTGGTCCATTCAAAACTTATATATTTTATGTATTTTGTTATAAACATTCTTTTGCGCTTTTTTCTTTGTAGCATTGCTAAAAGTTAAAACCGAAACAACCTGGATAACTGTTGCCTGGGAAATGCTGTTGTTTTTTGCAAAGAAATTCTCTATGGAAAACCAGTATCATACAGTGTTGTAACAGAGGCCTCAACATGTAGGCCTGGTTGTTGAACCGGCTCTGGGTGCAGCACCTAACAGTAAAGAAGCAAAAGACCTGGTGCCACAACAGTCAGGTGACAGACAGGTATGGGAAACACCTGGGCTTGGCCAGTGCCAGTCTGCAGAGTGTTGGAGATATAACGGGAATATAAATAAATGTTCCTGCCTTTGACCTGAAAAGAGCAAAAAAGCTGAGCCTTGTGTGGGCCCTAAAATAATGCTTTTACTACCATGTAATTAATCGAGTACTAAATTGAGGAAGAAAAAAAATTCAATAGAATGGCACAATAGCAAATTGCCACACAAAAAAAGATGCCTGAAGGAAAGTGAATTACTGCAGTGTAGACCTCATATGAACCATGTAAACTACAGAGCAACATCAAAGAAACCATTTTTGTTCAATTTGCTTTGGTTTGTTTAGAAATGAAGAATAACTGCAATATAACTAGAATGGCAATTACACCTTTAATGTATATTTTCCAATTTCTCGTGTGTGTAAATATTTTGTGCACCTTTGTTTAAGTACAATAAATACAATTGTAAGCTGTGCTTCACAGATGTATTTTTTTTTTTAAATTTAACAGTCCCATTCAGAAGGATATTGACTACTGGTGTTTTAATATTCATTATTGTACTGATTCAACTGTAAATAGAAGAACATGAGGAACCAAACATAAAAACCAAACACATTGTGATGGAGATGCCTGCTTGACTTGAAGTTCCGAGACCATAACATCAAGCTGTAATCCAAACATGTGGCTGCATTCTCAACTACAGGTAACAGGAGCTTTGACAGGTGCATTCTGGGAAATCCACAACGAGGAGAGCAGTCTGACCTACTTTACTGCGGTCTTCAGAAATCACAAGTTGGGTGCAAACTCAGCTCGAGATCACTGGCTTGCTGGAGATGAAACCTGAGCTGAGATGTCAATCCAAAGTCTCTGCAGGGCTTTTTTTCACGCTCTTCAATCCAGTACTTTGATGCTTATGCATCAAGATGGTGAGATTTTAGTTTGGCTCGGTCAGAAGGGCCCATTGTGACTTTTTGGCCTCCAAATGGGACCTGTAGGCTGAGGTCACACATGCCACTTGTGTGATATATCACGACATGGCAGGACTCCTGTACCAGGACTATCACTGGTTTGCATGTTTTGTATGTTTTAAGAGCAACACCATGAGGTGGAAGCAGTTCCTTTAGAGCCACATGGACCCATGGAACATCAGGATGACTAACACAACAAATCATGACAGAATTCGAAAGCATCACTGACCTGCTGTTTCATAACAAAGGTCACTAAGACTATTGCACCTGCTATAATAGTGCGTTTTAATGAGTGTTGGGCTTTCACAGTCCTGGTGCTGGGAATGTCAGTCATGATGAGCTTGTGCAGAAAGCCTCATGCATGTCGGCAAGGCTGATACAAATGTGATAATTGCAAATGTCACCATGGACAAGAATGGCATCCACCTGAACGCTCCTAAGCTATTAAATGCTGTTCAAATCCAGCATAGTGCCATTCCTCATTTTGCAGAGCTAACGTTCCTGGAAAACCTGTTGCAAGATGAATTCTCTTAAATCATAGATGCAACTGCCACTAATTTTAATGGTAGCTGAATTTAATGCGCTCCTGAGCCTCAAAATCGAAACCCATTTATCCTCAGATATCATCAAATACCATTAAAATGGACACAGTCCAGTCATTAAAATTCATTATAAGACAACATAATGCCTTCATTCATCACTCTGTAATACTGTGTCTGTCTACCTATGCTTGTAGACTTCTTTAATAGATGTTATGCACAATACACTTAAGAAGCAAAACATACATATACCCTACTATATACGACACTCAGTGTGTATGTATTTATTGAATGTTTCACACTAAGAAAGTAAACAGAACAGTAAACAAAAAAGAAAATCAAAGAAACTAATCCAAAGGAATTCACCCTCACAAAAGGAGGGGCAAGGATTCAAGGTAATAACAGGTGAAACTGGCAAACAGGGAATGAAGGAGGTTAGCAAATGTAACTGAAAAGGCCTGCAAGGTGGCTGCTCAGTACCAATGCCTCATAAGCCAAAGTAGGGCTGTTAAATGAAATGCCTTGTAAAGTGGAATTGCTGTAACCCAGATGGGCATATCAGGAGGTGTGACTGTAGACTTGCTTGCAAAGGGGCTGAATTGTGTGATGAGGAATGTCGAACGTGTGCATGTGTGCCTGAGAGTAATTTTGTGCACACTTGCACATTTGTGCGTTCACACAAGCTTTATAGAGACAGGTTTCCTAGTTACGGCATTTGTTTGCACGTACGTGTTTGACAGGTTAAAGGCAACATCGTTTCTCTAAGGTAGAGACCAGCTGTATATAATTAAAGAACATGGATGGGGTCGTGAAAGAAGAGCGAAGGGATTTACCTCTAAACAGCCACTACAGGACTAAAAAGAGCTTGGAAATGAAAGCGGCAGATAACGGGGTGATAGCGTGAATGTTTGAACTTGCAGTCGCTTTGAAAAATAAGCTTTATCTCAGTCAAAGAGAAATATTAACAGCATAGCTGATACTAATTTGTTCAATTTGCATACACAAGTAGGATATTTTGTATTCATCTCACCATCAAAATTATTAATAATTTATATAGATTTTTTCTCAGCCAGACAAGGTAAACAGTGATAATGTGTGCCATGCCTCAAAATTTAACTGGTTTATGCAGTGCGGTTTCTTATCCTCAACAATGGATTGCTACAGTTTGACATGGGAGCTATTTTTTTTAATAGATGTGAAGGGTAGATGAATTTCGGACGAGATGTAAAGAAAACTAATTTTTTTAACAGCTTATTTTATTTTTAATGCAGTCATTGTGGACTTTGGTCTTTTTCCAGAATAATTCTTTGCAGACTGTGCCACCTGCAGCTGTTTTTTAATGTCATCAAAAGACCAACAACATAGAAACTTGTGAGCTGCAACCTGCAAATAACAGGTAGAGTGTGACCTTAAGTTAACCTGATCGACTAAGTGACTGGAGTTTCCATTAGTCCTCCTGTATCAGTGGATGTTATTTGTCATCCTTTCCAAAAGGGGTTTGTGGTCAGTGTACCTACCTTCTGTCCTTTTTGTGTAAACATGCTTGTAAACATGTAATTGTGTTGAGGCCACTTGCATTGCCATGGCAATCGGTCACACTATGGATTTAGAGATTCACACAACCTTGGAATCTACTGGCTTGGATAATGGATTCTACAGCATCATAATTAGTTTTTAAATGTAATTTTATAAGGTTTGGTAAAGGGTAATATTTTAAGGAAAATTATTTGTACAGAAATCGACATTTCCCCTTAGCAAAAGGGATGCCTTACCTGAAATAATAAACGCAGCATTTAAAACAGGTAAATTTACCAGATCTACTCAGCTGTTTGTAATAGACATTCACACAACATAAACTTCATTGCATGAATGCCAACCCTCTGAATACTTAGTAAATCTGCAAGGTTTGTTTATCCACGATTATCATTTATACACCTTAAACAGTTACAATTGAACCTACTGACTGATAATCAAGCATAAAATAACAGGTTTATAGGATTGTGCAACGAGTTACATCATTTACTTTTGAAAGCATAATCTGAAAGTTTCTTTTCAAAAAGCTTAGCATTTATCCTCTACATCGCTGTTAAGGTTCATACAGCAACATGTAAGAAAGTCATGTTCAATCAGCAACTGGCCCCAGTTTCATGTTCAGGAACTCAGTGAATTGCTTTAGACAGATATTTCCTAGGGCTGGGTGGTAAAATTGTGTTCTGTTCTCCAAAAGCATGTCTGAGACATGGTCAGCATTCACACTGATGGACAGTGTTAGCTGAGGATGATGGGATTTTGGCCTTGAAGGTCAGGTCGCCATGTGAGCACCTTGAAAGTGCCTGGTGGTCGGCTGCTGGGGATGAAAGCAGCTCTTTACAGAAGCAGAAGGCATACAGGACAAGACCGTTTTATACCATCTTGTTTCTGTTTATTCGTATTTTGGGTTCTGCTTTCATTTCTGCATCATTATAAAGCAATTCTCAGCATCCATATGCAAATAGTATATGAGTGAGTGTAAACAATTTCAAATGAATGTCTTTTTCTTGACGAATAATCTGGGAAGCCACCCAAGTGTGCAGAATTTAAACAGCTGAACACATTTAATAATTATTTCTCTTAAATAGTTTCAGACCTAACGAACTGGAGCCGAAAGCACAAATCAAATGTTTGCAGTCCTTGCGGTCCAGCAATGGCCAGAAGGAGGCTCTGAGCTGGCTGCCATCTACTTGATGTGCAGCTCTCCTAGTGACAAATTAAAATGGCTGGACTCCAATTGTGGCTTGTATTGTGTGCGTTGCACTCTGCTCCACACCAGTATCTCTCGGCACTCACACTCACGTATAACTCTTCAACTGTCGCACCATGTTGTCTTGAAAGAATCCAATGAAGTGTGTATTGCTTTTAATTGTTTAGCCCAAAGGATTTCAACCCAGGGTCTGTAGAAAACATAAGCAACCCATTCTTGGTCTTCATATGACAGTAGTTGGAGTAGTAAAGGACCTGCCTCCTTTAGTTTACATTTCAGTCCCCCCATGTTTTTTCTAGCAGCTCAGAAAGTAAAGCCTATGTAGCATAGTGGTTACTGTTGTTAACATTGAACTCTGTGAACTCAACTTCAAATCCTTCCTCCCTTTGGTACTCACCCTAAACTGGTCCATTAAAAACTAGTCAGTGGGCTAAACTGGTAAACTTTTTTGAATATCTTTACATTGTAAGTTGCTGTGTCAAAACTAAATTAATCAGTTTAAATAGCTATATACAGCATATATACGATACAACAGAATCGTAGTACATTCGGCATACAGAGTTTCTATATTTTTGCTCCAATTTTTAGAAGAAAATTAAATGTAAGGTATTTTGTTGAATATGATGATGTCACGCCCCCTGGTCCTGACTCCGCTGGTGTTGATTTCTGATCACGTGCACCTGGCTATCATTCAGTTGTTATAAATACCTGTCTGTCTGAAGTAATCCTTGTGAAGTATTGCCATGATTCCATGTGTACTGAGTATGCTGTCTGTTTGCCACTCTGGTTACTGGCCTGCTTTGTCTTATGGCTGTGTCTAATCCTTATCTGCTTTGTCGCTTGTATTGAACTACTTTCTGGTTTTGACCCACACCTGTTTTGTGACCACGACTTTGGAATTTCCTTTGGCAACAAACGGAGTTCATCACTTTATGCCTGCACGTGTCTGCATCCTTCCTTCAGTGTGACAGATGATCACTTAAATTGTGAATATCCAGACGCTATCTGAGGAAGTTTTAGTCGAATGGGTCCCAGCAACAGTCAAGGGATGCCACTATATTCCATCTTCTTTAGTCCAACCATATCGGTAGCTTTGACACACTACATATGTATTCTGGAGATTGTGAAATGTTAATGACTTTGGTTTCTTCCTTGTCACATCATCTTGAAATTATAATGCAGACAGCCATATATAGCATTTGAATAGCTTGTGTATAATGGCACACTTTTTTTTGTTAAACGGGGACACCAACATGTCCGACAGGTTGTGGTTCTTCTTTAGTGTCTCCTTGGTCTCTCATGCTCTGCTCCTCACTGAATCATAGGACTGTGGGATCAAAGCCTAAGGATACCATTAGTCCATGGAGAGTTGCAGAAATACATCGTTCTGGGAGCTTTTCCATTTATGATGCCGAATTATACATCAGACGATGCCATCCTCCAAAACCGATTTTGGAACCACGTGAGACCTGCTGGCTGCATGTCCCAGTGAAAAATATTTGAGAAAATAAGACCAGAAAGACACAGACACCACCCTTTGTGAGCATAGCCTGCCTGAGAATGATCTATACACATTCCTGACAAAACAGATCAAGAAACCAATAGCAACAATTTATTTATGAGTTTTCTCAAACTGCTACTGGGATTTGGTAAAAAGCTACAAGTTCCATTCAGAGCAGAATCGTTGCAAACTGTCTTATGTAATCATGTATATTATAAAGACATTATAAGAAGATTCAAATCAAGCTAATTTGTATTTTTAACCTTAATTTTTATTCTCGTTATTGTTAAAAAAGGGTTTTTTCATATTAATATACATTGTAGATGTTTCAAGTACAAAGATGCAGAAGTTTGACCAGCTCACAGCATCTGAAGTAATATCCAAATGCATTACAGCAAATGCTGACTATGTTGCAAGTGATGATGGAGGAAGGTAGAGGCCTTAGGTTAGAACACTAGGTGAAATGTGACCCTGATCAGATGGCCCCTGTGAGTGAACATTCTCAGAAAGAATGAGTTTGGTGAAAAGACAGTGTTCTTGGTCATGTCTGCCTTGGTGGACAGACAGTCATGGCTTCTGTCTTCCAAAGACCTTTTTCATAGACAGTACAGTCCATTTAAGTGATATAGGTAAACGTTCAACTCAACAGCCACACCTTTTTTCACCTCCTCATCAGGTCAAAAACACTAATATTTGGCCTCCCAGATCAAATACCTTCACTCACTGTTAGTTAAAAAATCCTTCTGCCACCTGAATACTGTTGCCCTTCTCATTGCGTTTGTTCCATATGTTTGAGTCAACATTTGAAAAGAATGCTGACCACCTTCTCAAACCTTATGCCAAATTCAATCATACAACGTTGCTGAACAGCTGAAGAAGTTCAATAATCATCATTTAAAGCTGTTAGTGGATTTGACCACTCAAGGACTCAACTGAAACTGCTACAGTCTGCTGTAGCAGTACAAACTGCTACACTACTACAGTCAAGATTTTGACCTCAGCTGCTCTGCAGTGACCCCAAAATAATGAAACAAAGGCTGATGTGGTGTCTACTTTGCCTCTGAACCATGAAAATATTTTCGTGGCAGGATTTTTAAGGTGGGAACAGTTGGGCGTCTTCATTGCTCTTTACTTCAACAATTTGAGTCATTTTCAGTGTGTGAAGCGCATTCAGCTGCCACTGTGTGTTAAATGCATTTGCCACATAGAATTACTTCAAAGTGAATGTGCGTGAACAAATTGAAGTAAAATATGCAGAAGAAAGTTCTGAAGCTCTGTTTTGCCAGTTGCAAATAATGTGAGGTGCGGGACATTTGAGGCCTTGAAAATATCACGGCAGCTATTTGTAGAACCATATACTGTACATTTCTGAAGCAAATCTACAGGAAGGCTGCATTCATTTTTCCCTTTCAGTGAGAGGTTACCTTCAGAGCACTTTCTCTTGCTATATTCAAATCAAGCTCCGGTGAATTTCTACAATTTGCACGTCATTACTAAACATTATAACAATGTGCCCCCTGCTTCCCCCCGCTGTCTGAATTTCTGCTGAATGAGGTTGAATGAGGTGGCGGTCAAGAAGCTGATGAAGACATTCTCAGTTGGAGATTTTTCTCTGTGTTCAGTTTTGCATTAATTTTATCCCCTCATCAAATTTCCAATTAAACCCACACAGAAGTGCTTTGGGCCTCTCTATCCTTTAATTTGGCCTGCAGGCCATCTTGCTGCAATTTCCAAAGCTCTAAATGTCATCGTCAAGGAACTTCTTTAAAAACTGAAAAAGACCCTATTAGAGGTGACATTTCATCCATGCGCAACAGACTCAAACACGTCTTCCCTTGACATGAAAATACTTTGAAGTTGGCAGACTTTATGTTTTTAAGATGCACTGGAAGAATTTAATGATGATGATGATGATGATGATTATAATTATGGCTACTATTATTATATCACATATAATAGACTGTGTGTATGAACTATTTATTGCAAATGCTCTACATTTTAGATTGGATTAATAAAGGCACAATACATGTTCTTTGGTTTTGCTCACCCTGTTATAACGTTGAAGTCATTCAAGCAATCCTACCTAGACTGCAGTGACTAAAGACTACAGGCATAGCGTTGAGGTCCCTTCTCTAGAAATCTTTTGTTCAGGTGAATTATTTTCAAAGGGATTTTGAGCTGTTGCACAATAATCACTACTACACTTTCAGCGCTAAGCAACTGTTATCCAATTACTGAAATCCTGATACAATCTGAGTCACACATACAGTTCTTCTGTATGTAAACCACTATCATCTCAACGCTTCGAACTTTTTACTATAATTGCGGTTATCTTTAGCTGCCAAAGACGCGATTACAGTCTGCTAATTAACGGAGTCGATGTTGCATTTATTTAATTATCTTTCTTCATCAGAACAAATTGCATTAAAAATAACGATGATTTCAAAGAATAACTGACAACTAGTTTGGCAAAGATAAGACACAATTAAAGCAAATGGCTGGACAAAAACACTGAAATGTGAGTTTTGGCTAGTAAACATATCTGTGACAGCTGTAACCCACAGAAAATGCCGTTTCTATGAAGCAGTCAAGCGCTTCCGAGGCTTTTTCACCTCCTGTGGCTTCTTGACCTTTGTAAGATGTAATTGTTAAACACCAGCCAGAAGCCCACGGGGTCTCTGCTACATATTAAGTTTCGTCCCCATAACCCAACATTTATGGCAAACTACAGAAAAGTAAAAGAAGTATATATATTACCATTGTCTCTACACTACTGCTCTGCTGATCACTTCCTCATGCAAATGAGGGCATATGTATGCCTTGAATATTATTCATAAAATTTACTGAACATTTATGACATTTAATCACTGGTGTAATATTAAATCATTACACTTTCAATCTGTTGAATACAGATGTATATTTCATATGACATTATTAATAGTTTTTGACATTAGAGGAAAGAACCAGTGTAATAATAGCCAAACAGACCTTGAATTCCCATAAAGACATACTACAACCCAAGTCACCTGAACACCTGACATATTGCTCATTATGTGTCAATGCAACACAGGTGGTTATTGGTGGTTATTGGTCATTTTTATGGTCGCCCATGGTCACATTGGGCTTGTCCATGTTCAGCATTATTAATTAAGGTAATTGCTAAAAACTGCATTGCAGACTTCGGAATGACATCCTTTTGATGACCACTATCATCAGCAGACCTCTTAAGCTCATACTTGTTGCCTGCCGAAACCGAACGTATCAAGCATACAAACAAATCAGTTTTTTCTATAGCAATAAGGTACTTTTATGTGTTAATCCCAATGTCATCCTAAGGTAAACTGTTGTTTAAAATTAAAGATGAAAGGCATCTCGTTTCAATGACAAAGCTATCTTATTTTCCATGTAAGAGTATGAGACAATAATGTTTTACCAAGAGAGGAACAGAGAGGATGTCAGAAAAGGACAATTATTCTCAGGCCACACCCTTCCCATCCTCTAGCTGCCCAAATAGGAACCATCTAGGGATGGAAAAGAATGGGTTCCTCCATGGGATGCTTCTTCTACAGCTTTTTTCACTTGTAGGCTGCTTTCCTCGAGGGTCCATCCACGGAATGCTTCTACTACAGGTACTTCAAAATAATTTTCATCTACGAGCAATTTTTTTCATGAGTTTGTCCATCACCTCTTTCTTATCAATCCTGTGAATTTCTGACATTTCTCAAATAGCAGGTCATACTTTAGTCTTATCTAGTCTAGTCAACTCCATCCCTCCCTCACTCACTCCCTCCCTCATTTACTCACTCACTTTATGGATTCAAATAATTTCAGCTTTATACAACTTTCTTAAGGCTATAAATCTGTATTCCATCAGCCTAATATTGCAAGTTTTGTTGCAACATAACCCTGACAGGTTGGCCTTCTTGAACAATCATTAGTCAAAATTCAACATTAATACAGTTATCCCTTGTTATCTGTAATCTCCTTATCCAAACTTCTCATTTGTGACTTTTGAAAATTTGTGCCTAAAATTCACTGTTTGCATTGAAAACCGAATCCGCGAATGGAAAAAAAATCACAACAATAAAGAGAAAAATCATTTAGCTGGCATGAAAGAGGGTGTAGAATGTTGGGAAGGTATAGTGAAAGTGTTTTTTTATGAGAATAGATCATTATGAGAACTGAATGTATTTCCAGAGATGTGTCTGTTGGCCATTTTGGGTGTGTTACTTAAACAAATTGGAGACACCAGAACAATTGACTGTAAAAATATGCAGATTACTCACCCTGAAGAACCCTTGGCGAACTGTTATATAAATGCCTGACTGTTTTAGTGATATTTGGGGAAATTCGGGGGGGGGGGGGGGGACAAGGAATGTGTTGGACCCCGTTTATTTTTTTTCCTTTTAANGGGGGGGGGGGGGGGGGGGGGGGGGGGGGGGGGGGGGGGGGGACATGGAATGTGCTGGAACCCGTTTATTATCTTTCCCTTTGAAAATGAATAAACACAGGCTTCTGCTATCTGAAAATTGATGGGTACATTTTCACAAATGGATTAGAATCAGATAACAAGGAAGAGCTGTATATGCAATTGTAGATGTTTTGTAAGTGGATGTAATGCACAATAAAGTAAATGGTAAAATCTGCAGGTGTGTAGCATGGTTTACAGCAGCGTGTGAAACTGTTCCATTTTGCAGGTGCTGGCCGTCTCTGGGAGAACAATTCTGTACCATTGAACTCAGTAATGAATCAGATCGTAACCTGTGTTCAACCCTAAGATTCACTACAGCAATTGATTGCTGTCAGGGCCCTATACTCCTCTGCAGGGGTCTTGTTTGAAGGGAATTATTAAAGGAAACTGCAAGGTTTACCTACTGGTCAGAAAACTCATATGGCAGGAATCAGATGGTCGACATGGCTAACAAGGCCTTGTGCAGGTTGCTCATCTGCTGTCACTCACCGTATCTGTAGTTTCTGCTCAATACTTCCAAAAAATAGATGTTCTGTAATTGTAAAACATCATATATTCTGTAATTGTCTCCAAAAAATAAACATCGTTAAATTGCACAATATCCCTAAAATGTAGTGAAGCTGTTTTCCCAAAATGAAAGGAAATGCAAAAGTGAATCATACAGGTTCCTTATAAGAAGAGGCCGGCAGGGCTCAGGTACAACCAAGAATTTATAAGGCTACTATTTTCTGTCATTCCCCTACTTTTGTAATTAAATCTTTTATATGTGTAATTTTCCAGTTTGCTTCGTTTTTAGGTTTGAGTTCTGGATCAAATGGTTTGTCCTTTGTGCTCCAAAGTGCTGGATCTATATGATATCACTGGCATTTATGATACCTTTCAGTGTTTGTTTTCAGAAAGACCTATTTTTTGTGTTTGCTGACACCTCTTTCTGTGCTCACAGTTGTATGGGCTGGTCATATGCAGTATTCCTCAGCTGCAGGTCATTCTGCTATAATGTGCTTTTTAAGTGTTAGTTGCTGTTAATAGTGAATAAGCACAGTATACATTATTAATAATTCATTATATAATTTTTATTTGTCTGCTATGAAGATATACTCAAAAGCACAACTTGTTTGGACAGAGAGAAGAAAGTTTTAAATAGTACACACATTTTAGAGACTTCCTCTGAAAAACACTATAAATCATGTAACTTCAAATAACACTAAATGATGTATCTATAAGAGCTTCCAGCTCACTGCCACAGTTCTTCAATTTAGCAAGTTGAGATTTTCTACTGTTTAAATTTTTATGATATTACTTTAGATCAAGATTTTGCTGTGCTTTAAAGATTTTGTGTACTGCAAAAGCCTCTGTTATAGATACTCAAGAAAGGAGATTGTGAAAAGCTGTTATGCTCAGAGGAAGGTCTGGGACCATTTCTGGCTCATATTTGAACATTGAAAAAAACTTCAGTTTGGGTCAATAAAAAATGGCATCACATTAAGGATGTTGATGCATCATCTGCTGCTGCGTGTTCACTTAAGCAGAGACATAACTGAGCACCTTATTTCATCCCAGTGACTCATTAGAGCAGTTAGTCAGCTTGGTTATTAGTTTCTTCAACTAACTGAAAGGTGAGGTATATTCCATGTTGTACTCTGTGCTGCACTCTAACCCTGAGCGAGGAATTCATGGCACACTGAATTAGAACATCTATTGAAGGTGTTTTAAGAATCCAACCCTCACTCAAATACAGACTTTACAGTGGAAGTATCTCTCAGTTGGTCAGTTTCCTCCTGATTGTCCTGGTGTGGATCATGGTGGCATCAGGCTGAGCAGACAGTCAAAAACCTTCCTTTTCGCACCCATGGTCTCCAGCTCCTTTTGAGTAGCCCCCATGTGGACCCCCCCAGGACAGCTGAGAAATATAGTTTCTTCAATGTACCCCAGATCTTCCCCAAAGGTTTGTGCCTCACATAGCTTCAGTGGCAACTTGTCAGACATTTTCATGACATACGCAAATTATATAAACTGATCCATTTTCATCTGTTGGAGCAGCTACACTACTTTGAGAATCTCCCAGATCCTCAAGTTCCACACTGCCTCCTGCACTCACTGAGTCCATTTTGAATCACTATGCAACTTGCATGATGTTTAAGCTTTCACTCTCTATAGCACAATTAATTGTGTTCTGAGTCAATCATAAAATGGTAATGACTTGGGAACCATAGAACTACTACAGACTTGTGAACCAGAACTACTATTGACTGATCAGATATCTTCTTTAACTTCAATCTATGCGGTACAAAAAAAACAATAATTTTCTCCATTTGTATATTAGAAAACCAGCTGCTGGTTTATCAGTGTCGGTCCCAAACCAAGAAAACGGTGAGAACTGATGCAAGGAAGGGCATCTGGTCATAAAAATTTCTTCTTTTTATTCCATGTGTATACTGAGAAATTACTGTTACAAAATTTATTTTCTGCTTCCTTGTAATTCTTGAAATATTTTAACTGGAAAATTATCATTTTAATTTGCGAGGCCTTGTGCAGGCTGACAGTCTCTTGGAATGCAATGCTTCTGCAAGGAGAAAACCACTGGGAGTCCTTCCTATGGCAAATCTGTTTACCATGATATGATCTCCCTGAACCAGTGGCATTTTACACTACTGCATGGAAGTCGGTACCTAAGAGAGACATCAGATAAATCATGAGTGAAGGACACCTATGCTTTGGTATTTCAGCATGTCATTTTCAAATTCCTGATTTATCAAGAGTTATATTTTAATAACTGTCTTGGTATCCAAGTCAAAATGTCCCTGCATAATAATTTCTATCCAATTACAGCCGAACTACATCAAAGAAATACTTGAAAATGGCACAACTACAAATGTGACACTGGCAGCACTGTGTCCGACTGTCACGTTGAAAGAGAATAAGCAGACGTGCGCAGGCACAAATGCGATGAACTCCGTTTATTGAATGGGGCGTTCCGAATTCGTGGTCACAAGGCAGGCAAGGTTCGGGTCCAGTAAGCAACTCAGTGCAGGCAGACAAACAGCAAAGGGTGAGACTAAATCAGTGGTCAGGTACAGGCAAAGGTCAGTAACAAAACAAGACTGGAAGAGAACTGCTCGGTATGCACACATGAACCATGGGGCAATACTTCACACTGGTCTGTTGGCAATCGCCGATCTAAATAGGCACCACCTAAGAGGATGCAGGTGCAGGTGATCAGGAATCAGGAGGGGCAAAGTCCGGAGCCGGGGGCGTGACACCAGCATCTGTGTTCTCAGTTTTTGCCTTGTGTGGCCCGGATTCAAACACAATTTACACTTTTGTCATTTTTGCCATTTTGTCACACAAATTCATATTATTTACCGCATTAACTGTTTGGTAATTAAGCGACTGGTGTTTAAAGTGTTTTTATCACAATGAAATAGGTATTTAAGAGTATTGGGGATATTGTGGGGGAAATTAACTGGGGTTTCTTCAATGAACCCAGAATCAATTATAATTTTCCTCATAAGAAAAAAATAGAAGTAGCTTCCTGTTATTCATGCCAGCAGCATTTTAATGATTTCTAGGAACCATTGGATACGAGTCAGTGTTAAAAATGATGCACATTTTTATTGTGTAGCTCAAGAATACAAAAAAGAAAAGGTGAACTGAATAAAACTCCTAAAGGAGCTCTTAATAGCTTTTAAAGTTAATTAAGAGCCCAAACAAGGTGTCAGACTGGGGGCTTTTGTGGCCCAGTGTGAGTGTGTGGGGCTGGATATTGTCACAGACCCTTCCCTTATTCTCACAATATGTCATCTCAGCACTAAACACACTGCCACACAAAAGACTTCATAATTAACTGTCACAATGTTTTAAAAAACCACATGTTGATTGGGTTACTGTTGTACCACTAATATTTGTTCTTACTATCTATCTCAGCTGCCTCTGTTAGCAGAGAATTGCTATTCACATCTCACCCCGGTGATAGCATCAACAATCTACTTTGAAAAGAATATGTTTAGTGATTTAACTTACAAGTTAAAACTTTTAAAATATGTGCTAGCAACAGTATGACCTAAAGTCCCATTATAAGTGATAATTGATGAATGGCTCATATCTTATTTTTGTGCCTTTTGTGTAATTTTTTGTTAGTACACAGGTTTGCAGTATAAGTTTTTTACTGTGTACAAATAGATGATGGACTTCATCAGGTGATGAGGAGAAGATAAGAAGAAACAAATGGTGAAATGGGAAAGCATATGGCAAAATTGGGTTGCTCAGTCATTGTGAGATTCGTGTGGGCTTCATGTATTCAGATGGGATTCCTCCAGGTGCAAGGGGTGTTTGAAAAGAGGTTAGTGATAACTGATGGATGGATGGATGGATGGATGGATCGATAAGGCCACATTTTAACAATCACACAAAAGATGAGAAGGAAGAGAACCAACTGCTTGACTTTTCTTAATGTGGACACAACAGTGTGTGGCTGTGCATTAAGGTCTAACCAGCTCTGATCAAACACATTATATACTCTACTCAGCTGGGGGGATTAGTGGTGGGTACGTTGATGGAGAGTGAGTGTTCCCTGGAATTTAACATAAATAAACACAGAGCAATGGATTAGCAAGTGGTCTTACAGTCAGTCTCCTCAAACACCATTAACTAACATTGTGGAAAAAAACTTACAGTTTCATAACAGATTTTGGTAGTTTTTTTTTTGATCAGACATCATTTTCTGTCTTTTGCCACAGGACGGACTGTAATACTGTCTTGGAACTCTAGACTGAACGATCACTCCCTTAAAGCTTCAAACTGAATTGCTGCAACAGAAAAGGGAGCCTTTAAGGAGATGAGCAACAAATATCTACTAATAACTACCAGGTTTTATAATAATTTTACTTAATTATCTGACTTTTACACCCAGGCTGTAATGAGACACGTTCCTGCATTTTATCACTCTGCTAACATTGTTCTGTTGGTTTCACAAATGATAGACAGACACTGTTCTGCATGTGCAAAATTATATTAGCATGAGCTAATAATGATGGGCCACAAATGCTCAAAGTCAGAATCATTGTGGTTAAATACTCAGGTTGTTATATTGTATTAATCCCACTGTTACCAAATAATCATCAGAGGTGATTTATCAGAAAGCCATCATGTCTGAGATACAAGAGCCAAAGAGGGCTACTGTGAGATGCAGGACATCTTATTATTAAACTGACACAAAAATCTGAAGTCACATTACCCATATCTCACACCCTGGTGGCAACATGACAGGACACGTGGGCACTTCTCTTCAAGACTAGTGAAGCACGGGCAGCAGTAGAATTCTGCTCTATTTGATGGACATCTCTCTTTTACTGTTGTGGCATGAACTGTGAGTAGCCGAGTGGCCTCCTGCAGCCACTGGAATACAAAATCCTGCTTGCCATTTCATTGAGATTCTATTAACACTGCAGGATGTTAAACCAGAGCAGTCAGTTTCAGGGTACTACAGGAGAACCCCTGCTGGCACTTGAACCTGCAACATTACGTTAATAAGACCACGCTGCCAACCACAACCTGCAGCATTCATTGCAGAGCCACAGTTAGTTATACCAGCAGAACAGGCCCAAGATGGACAACAGGCCATGAAAATGAAGGATTCGCAGTGGCAAAATTGAAGGTTGTTCAGTGTAATTAGTATCTGTATGTTTTTCAGAGTGGTATTGCAACCAAAGCATGCAGAACCAGTTCCCCCCATCCTTCATTATTCATGAATAACAATGCATCCTGTGTGCTTCCATAATGAACATATCAATTTCAGCTAACATGAATTAACAGGCAAATATTCACCAACGGACCACTACAAGCTGCACATCATGAAGATATGGATGATACTGTCCTGTACAGGGGTAATCCATCTGTTTCTGATCTCAGAACAGCTATGATCTGTTCACTGGAAAATTGTGGAATACATGGCAGATGGTCAGAAAACAACCTGCAATATCAACCATTTCATTTTTCACATATGCAGGGCCCTCTTGCAGTGGAAACAACTATGTAACTGCATTCAAAAATACTGTTCCTCATCTGCAGTGCTGCTGGTTAAACCTGACCAGGTACACAGAGTCAGTGTAGGGCCCCCTTCAGCACGAGAGTAGGCCTGAACCAAAGTTTGGTCCTTCTGTTGTGTAAACAACAAATTTTTCATCCCAATGTAACCTGTGCTACAAAAGCAGACATTATGACATGATGTTTTCTTATTTAAACAGCAATACAAAATATAATATAAACAAGGATACAAATAATATACTCAGAAACATTGTCAGGGGTATACATTGCAATACATCTTATACATAGAAATTAAACAATGTAAACGAAAGCAACATTCATACTGCTTTCCTGTTTTTGTACTTTGAAATAGTTAGCTAATAAGCATTCATATTAATTTTAAAGCATTCAAACATAAAATTCTTCTCAGACTACATTTCTTTATAAATGTAATAATGTGCATTCTAATAATTATGTCAATTGAAAATAACTTTTTTGCATTATTTGCAATAGGAAACAAGTTTAACACATCTTACTTTAAAACTAGTGCCAATAACTATTCAAATATTTTTCAACTTTTTAAAAATTTTTCAATTAAATAAAATATTTTTAAACCAAAAACACAGCCTTAAAGGGTTACGAAAAAACCCAATTATCATCTATATTTATTTTAAACACAACAGAGGTCTTTACAGGGTAAATTATTTTGCATCACACCTCCTTAACCTTATTAATTATGAAATATTTATTAGGCATCATCCAAATTCTTTTCTTTTCAATCTGTTACCCCAAATAAGAAATTTCAAAACACTGTTGCTCTGAAGATATTGTCAAATTGCTGTAGAGCTTAAATTTTTTTTATTATGCCCATAACTCAAAATGTCCTTTCCCTGTAGTCTGATACAAGCTATAAATTTTTCCACTATTTCCAAAGCTTTAAAGGAATCAATGCAAACATAACATTTGTTGAAATCTACATCCCTCCATTTTTTAAACAGTGTTGTGTGAAATGCCTCCACACATTTGAAAAGGTTACAGGAAAACTATAAATATGAACTACCTTGTAAACCATCTTCTTAAGCAGGGTCATGTCTCCGCCTGTCTTGCAGATCAAGACTATTAAGAGATGCCTTGTATAAATGAAGACAGCACTCAAGAAAATAAATAATTTCAAGAACTGAATAAATACATCCGTGATCATCTAAGTTTCATGGTTATTCATACTTTTCATTGCACTCCTTGTTAAATCCTGAATCTAGAAGATGAAAAAAAGATGTTCTCTGAATATGAATTTGTTCAGAAATCTGAGTGGATGGAATAAACTGGGGAATATATCCAAAAAAAAGAACATCACAACACCTGAGTAATATCTTGCATATTTTGAACCTACTTTGGCAAGATCAATTTGACACAAGCTCATGAACCAGCAAAGCTTGGTAAAGAGAAGAAGGGCTGAATTCATTTTATAAGCTATGCCAATAAATTATAAAAAAGGATGAATAGTTCTGATAAGAGGCACTGAACTCCCAGTGAAAAGTGAGCTTTGCTTTTTATTCACACAGCATACAGAGGCTTTATTTTTGTACACTAGTTAATCAAAGCATTCAACAGTCAGGGGGCACTAAGGATTTATAGCATCTTGCCCTGCACAATGTACTTGTGCTGGAATAGTTCTTATATTGCTGAGGTCCTTTGTAATGTATCAGGACTGCATTAGTGTCGTTCTCATTCCAGCTCAATTTCAGCTTTTAATGCCTTATTCAAGACATTGTTTGGAGTGTAAGTCTCCCTACCACTGATTTCAGACACAATAAAAAGTGAATTAAAATGCATTACAAACTTTCCTGTGTCCCCAAACTGTCTAGCGTTACTCTGCTTTTTTTTCCAAATTTTGTAATTGATTGAGAAATGAAAGATGTATAGCACCTGCAATGACTTGGGGAGCACTGACAAGACATGAAGCATGATTCTTGTATTCAACAACCAGCCAATGTGATTGACACTATATTATAAAAACTAAAGTAAGTCAAAATTGCAGATAAGTGGTTAATGAAAATGGATGGATGGATGGATGGATGGATAGTCTTACATTTGGAACTGAGTAGCTTTAAAGCAACTATGTGCACCAGCACCTTTTAATAGGCTGCTGTGGCCATTGAAATGCTAGGAAATAAAAACACATCTCCCCAGTCCCAGCAAACCAGGAGGGTAGCAAATGTAGATACTGTGGGAAACACAGTGTGTTAATGTGAGACTTGCTGGATCTCCCCCTGGGGTATGCACACTTCTGCTAAATGCAAATGTGACCCATTAGAAGCCAAAACATTTTCTCTTTTCATTGATTAATAAAGAATATTGCTATGGTACATCAGTCGACCGACAGGTGCTGGGCAATAAATCTGTTTCTGTAATTCTGCATCACTTTCTATTGAGTTCACAAAGCCATTTAGAAGATAAGTGATGGTATGGTGTTTTGCTTTGGTACTGAGTGGTAAATCAATAATCTATCTATCTGTCTGTCTGTCTGTCTGTCTGTATGTCTGACTATAATAACATAATTTCCATTACACAGAACCAACCGAGATCCAAAAACTTAGATGAGGTTTAGATTAGGGTAGAAAGCACAGCAGCAAAATGTTCCTTTGTACTGCAGATTTATTCTGATTTATTCTGATTTATTTAATTCTATCCTTTATAAACCGCAGCTGACATTTCATCTTCAGCTGCAGTGGACAACAATTAATTTTTGTCTAATGAGGTTCCCTTCCACCACTGCTGCTATCATTACAGGAAGGACCTCAGACAAGAGAGAAATCGTTTAATGTATTTTAGAACTTAAGGCATTGTTCCGAAACCAGTGCTCTTGACCAGTTCTTGATTTATGTTTGGCTTGGTGCGTGGTTGTGGGTTTTCTGTCCTTGGTGATAATCTATACTATGTTCTTCTGTTGAAAGGCCTATGGCTTTGTCCATAGCAAACACTCCTGACTTTCTCAGCCGCTCAACTGTTTCCTTCTGGTACATTCTGGAAGTCAGCAGCTTTCCACTGATCATCTGCTTGGCACTGATTGTTAACTACTAACAGAGAACATCTGGCTGTAGGTTCAATGCATCTTCGAGCCATTCAGGTCTGATTCACATTTACAGGGGTGGGCAGGTAATACATACTACGTAACCAAGCTTCTCAGATGCTGCAGGCTAAGTCTGGAAAGGGGCTCTTTTGCTATACCAACAGTCAAGGTGTTTAAATTGCTGTGTTGAAAATATATCATCGTCATAATGTATAAAATGCCAAGCTGAGCAATCTGCTTTGGACACAAAGTTCTGCTGAATAACAAATGATAATGATAATAATTTCTTGTGCTAATAATGGTGGTATTGTTCTATTTTTGCACAAAATCTGTGAAAATCACAATGTGGAGAGAGAGGCAGGCGGTTCAGGATCCAGCTGCATTAGTCACTCTGAAAGACTCTGAAAGGGGTTTTCATGCTTGAGCTGCTGTTATCTCCACAGCCCTCCTAAACAGGCCTGAAGTGACCCGTGCCAACCATTATCACACAGTCGATGAACGACGTTTTAAAGTAGCAGAAATAGCTCCGTAATCACGGACAGCCACATGTGCGGAAAGTGCTTGAGGATGCTTTGCCTCAGCACGCTAATAGTCCCCTTTGGCCACTATCAAGCAGGCCCCTCACAAGGGGGTTCTTCCTGCGTGGAAGCTGGGACCAGGCTGTCAGACATTATCGTGCACTGTTATGGTGAGCATAGTGACTAAGGATACTTCCCAAGGCGGAAGACAGTGACCCAAGATGTCCATTGTGGCTGAAGCTTTGAGTCAAACTCCCCCAGGTTACAAAACTTACTCTGCGTAAAAGAAATGCGCCTGAACACCAGCCTTCGTTCAAGTGCGGTAATAATAATCTGGTCCATTTGCAGGATGCTTTCATTGATTCTGAGGTCATACTTTACTAAAAACCAAAGCAGTTTAACTTTCTGCAGTGCCGCACGGTGAAAATATCGAAAGTCAGTGTTCCTCTTTCACCCATTCCACGTGGCCAATGTTTAAGTACAACTGTTCTTTTGCAGGTTGAATTGGTTAAATAATGCATTTTTTTCCAGCTGAGAAAACTGAACAGCTGCTCTCCTTGCATCTAAGCAGACCATCCCTTCTGTTCCTGGCTCTCAGAGAAGCGCTCATATAAAACTTTACTTTTTGCACTTTCCAGTTGTTTTCACAGCTTCCCACTTCATTTTAAGTGCAGTTTTTTATTGACTCAGTAACATTACCTTTAGCTACCTGGCAGTAAATCTCAGTTGAGGGAAATATGACTGTTTTATTGGACGCCTGTTTGTTTAGTATAAATATCGATTCTTCTGAGCCTCTTACTGTTCACATTCATTGTATGGCCTCTCCTCTCAGTTTTCTGTCCTCCCAATGAATATACAGCTATGAATACAAGACACATCGCAGGACCTGTTAACACAGGTCATAATGTCAATGTAATGTGTCAGATGGGTCCACATTTTTTACACTGGTTTGAGAAAGTGAGTGCAAATTGACATGCACTATGATTGAAACATTAATAAAGCATCACTGCATCTGGCAGAGCTTGAGACTGGTCAGAATTTAAATCTTAAAAGAGTAAATCCCTATCGTGTACCAAAAAAATAACTTTTCATGCAATGCAATGAATTTATTAAAATATTGTATGTATTAATTAACTATGAGAGAACATTTGAACTTCTGACCCGTAACCTTTTTTTTCCTGCTTGTTTGTTCCTGTTTGCCACGAACAACACAAAATGGCCTTGAAAATCATAGGAAACAAAACAGGGATTTTGTCAGTATGTTCCAGACTGCTGCCTTAGCAACCCCCTTATCATAACCACCATTAAGGAGACACTTCTGTGTATATGCCCCACCCTTCCCAAATCCCTTCAATTCCTCAGACTTCAAGGTTCGAAGATTGAAATGTTTCAGTTCTTGGAGGTGGTAAAATATTGACTGAGATGTCTTGTAATATTTCCCATTTTAATTTCAGCAAATTTCACTGCTGGCCTGACCAATATAAAGCTGTTGGGTTCCCTCGAGGATCGAGTCAAATGAAATGCACTTTTAAAAGTTACATTACTAAATGTAACCCTCTTCCCTGTTGAACGTTGCGCTGCGGTGGCCATGCTATTCTGTTGCTTAGATGATACTTTTGCCCCAGGCAACATTTTATATTTTTAGATGTTTTTTACTGGATCATTTCATGTTAATTACTGCAGAAGGACTTTGTAGCACATGGGGAGACGGGACACACACGAGCGCTTTACTTTAGAACCATGGGCTTCGCACAGAAACTTTCACACACACACACACACTTATAACACACCTAACTGGTTATGAGTATCAAAAACCCAGTTGTTAAGCCCCTCCTGATCTGGAACAAGAGACAGAGAAACAGAGACCTGTTCTTATCCACTTTTCCCTTAACTGTATGTGTTTCAAAATAAAGTGATGCTGAAGCTGAATTCCTGAGTCTGTGTCCTTTTGTCCCAGGAGCCAAATGTCACAGACTTAACCAAGTAACTTTGAGGTGACACAAGTCTCTATCCATAGCCGGAAGGCAGAAATGCAGCCAAAAAAAGTATTGTCCAACAATGCAGAAATGCTGCCCCAAAGTCAACGTATAGCAGTGTGGTGTGTGACTCACATGACTAACTTTCCTACTGTCTCCGTCTAAAAGTTTCTTGTAGCTGCTTCGATCAACTTCATCACTCACTTATGGCCTGCAAGACCATTAATGGATCACTTTTCAGATACAAGAGCAGCACTGTGCTCATTCAAATGGATTCAAGAAAAGCATCTGCTAAATGACTAAATGCAAATGCCTTACTTACCTCCAGGGAAATGTGTGCCGTGTGTTGCGTGACATCGTTTTTAAAATTCTGCACAAAATAATATTTACGATCTTCATCAAGTTCCACTGACATCCTGTACCATAACAATGATGAATTATTGTGGCTCAGTGATTGTTTACCATTACAAGTACTTTTTGATCCCTGTTCTTATAACTTTTTAAGCACCAAATGACAAGCACATACCCACCCACCCGCAAACACGCACACACAAACAAGTCAAGATAAATAGCAGAGAACCTCTTAATTTCTGGGATGCAAAAATAAATCGTAATGTGCACTGTAGCCTAGTAGTGAGCTCTAATCTGTGCTGGGATTGCTTTGTTTACTAAACACAAAATACAGTGTCTCTGCAACAATAAATTAAAGTTTAATGACTTTTAAGTTTTTTGGCAGAAACTTGTTTAACAAAGACTCTCACATTTTAGCAATTTGATCTCAGATCTCATTACATCAAGGCATGTAATGTCACAGTGTCCCTCTCTGTGTCACCTTCCATGGTGTCAACACTGATCAAAACAACACCGTGATTTCACTTTCAAATTGGATTTAATGTAGCTTTAATACTAATTAGCAACTTCAAAACCATAATTAGCATTTTATAGTATTAATATGGAATTGGGCCATATTGTTCCCTAAATAAATTCCTTGTTTACTTCCTTCACAACTTTCCCCTGTATGTTCTTAGTATGTTTGGCTTTAGAATTCCAGAGCAGAAATCCTCTGAAATGTGCTGTTGCGTACTTTCTCGGCATTTACCTGAGGAGCTGTCGGCCAGAGTTCCGTGGCCTTGCACTTTAGTAACAGCAGGAAAGCGACATCTCATAAGCCCTTTAAACTGCTCCCATGAGTGTGTTTTCTATTATGCGGTTTGTTAGCTTAAACCTGTGGGGATTCTTATAACCATTCCAGTTTAGCAGGCTTCCAGTGTCACTAAGTATTTATTAAAGCAACCAGTTTAATTTATGTTTATAAAGGGACAATTGTGTGTTGCATTAAAACAATGGGTAAAGCCAAAAAAATGCACTGATATTAATCAATGAGAAATGTAAGTATTCAAACTGTTATGATTTTTGTTTTAATCTCCAAACTATCATGAACTGTCAATTTCCAAATATCAGTAAGGAGTCCTATAGTCCTGGGTTGCCTGGTGTCTCTGCTTCAGGGACTTGTCTTCCAGGATCTGCCATGTCAAACACCGGTTTCAACATTCAGTTGAATCGTTATTTGAACACAGCATCAGATTTCTATTTCAGCTGTGCACAATGTGCTGACTGGAAGCTGATTTTCTTTTTCTTTTTTGTGCCAACTTTTGTTATTTTCTGTCCCAATGATGACAGCAACTGTTAACCAGTTGAGTCCTGGGAAGCAGGGAAAGTATGCTCTTTGGACACCATTGCTGTTGGCTGAGATGCAGAGCTGAAAAGGAAAAAGGGGGATGTCCACAGGGACAGACAGAGGACAGATTGGAGCTGGAGACCCTGAATGACTGAGTGGACCAAGAAAGTCTTGTCTCATGGGATATGAGCTGATGCCTGAGGAAGCAGAAATGAGGACAGAACTTTCTCTCCTGCAGCCGAGGGAATTTCTCCACACAGAGAGCTTTATGCCCAGAAACGCCATACAGAAACACAAACAAATACTAAAAGGGTATTGTTCAAAAGCACAACATTCATGAGTTATTTAGAGGTGATGTGAATCGTTCTGTCTCCATGGACCATGAGAATACACAACCAAGTTGTACAACAGACGTCTGTAGTGTCAATATTGGTCGGCAATTTACCATTTTATGTGACATGTCCCTCAACAAATACTTCTAGGTAGCACAAAGAGAGCAATGATGGATGCATACATAAACAGTGGTTGCATAAAAATGTAGAAGAGCCCCAGAGAACTGATCAAAACAAAGAATGTTGACAATATTTGCTTGATAGTTGGTATGGGCCAAAATTTGTCCAACAGGACTAGAACTCATACAAAAAAAAGCGTGATATTGGAGCAAAGAACAGCAGCTGGGCGATGACATGTTAAGAAACAGAATTCGCAGGGAAACAAATCTGTTTTGCAATGTTCAAGTATATTTCTATGAACCATTCTGTTGCTTGGACTTTTATCTTAAAAGAAGTAAATTAAATTCAGAAGCCTGAATGCTTTTCTGTTGTAATTATGAAATTAAATTGTTTGCAGCGAATAGGATTTTTGGTTCTTGCTCTGTTAAGCTATTGCATGTCCATTATCAGAGTTTACATCTGATAGCTCTTCAACAGCATAATTAAAATATAATATTAGCATACTCATAAAAACACAACCTAATTATTATTTCCTATAAAGCTTTTTTTGTAGTTCAAATATCCTCTTGTTCTTTAGACTAATTAAAATTCTTGTTTTCCATTGGCAAAAAAATCACAATGTATTTGTGGGTTTTAAGTTTTTTTTTGCATTCAACAAATGCAAATCATCATATCCTCTTTTTGTGGGATGCAGCATAATGGTTCCCACCATGCATCTGCAGCTGTGGACCTGTGTTCATTGTTCTGGGGCACAAAGGAGCTGCCTATGACCACCGTCCTCTTACTGGACTCTGGAACATGGTCAGAGGCCCTTCTGCCCAACACAGGCAGAAAAATAACAAAGCAGCAGCTGGCAGATGCTTGTAAGCTCAGTTCTAGACCCCTGATTCTGTTATGACCTTGGAGCCTCACTGCTGTGTACATGCTGAGATACTTATGTATGAAATGGAAGAACTGGCAATTCCACTAGTGGTAATTCCAGATCAGCACAGGTAAGTGGAGCAGCTCCTTTGTACAGTATGTGTAGTGTTACGTGTCTGTGTTGCTCCTGTTGTTTGGCGGTTGTTTTTCTGTTTTTCCCCCTGTCTC
>UFQX01000331.1:543999-564557 GCA_900497675.1 Arapaima gigas | reverse complement strand
TGTGCTGTGCTGTGCTGTGCTGTGCTGTGCTGTGCTGTGCTGTGCTGTGCTGTGCTGTGCTGTTGTGCTTGGGCCCATAAAAGCCCTGCTGTTGCCTCCCATCCCACAGAGCTGTATAGTTCCTGATATTTGTGTTCAATTTTTCCTTTGGCAGACTTCCCCTCCCTCCACAAGTGACATACAGCTCAGAGTAAACAAATGTTTATTCCACAAACGGACAAATACTAATGCTGAAGTACATGATCCTGGAGTTTTTGCTGATGCTTATTACAAGTAGCTCCATTTTGAGTGGAAAAAACAAATCTTAGTCTAAGTTATTTTTATTTTGGGGGCCAAGTGTATCAGAGCCATGTCAAACCATTTAAAAAAAGTTCCTCTTTTTTTCTTGCAGGTGCTTCAGAACATTCTAGAGTCCGAGACAGAATACTCCAAAGATCTTCAGAATCTGCTGTCAAACTACCTGCGTTTATTACAGAGTACAGAGAAGTATGTTATATCTGCCTTTTTGAATGTCAGAGGCTGTTGAGGGACATGTTGACTTCTGATATGTTCTTTATGATTAGCATTGCATAGACTGTCCCTCAGCTCAGGATGAGATGGGAAAGCCCTGGTCTGACTGTTTTGTGTGCTCTATAAACTCACTTAGCCCATCTTCTGCCGTTCTTTCATTTTTCACCTTAAATCAATTTGACAGTCTTTTTTGCTGTGCTATGATATATAAGACACACTAACTAGCTCTGGGTGTTTGTTTCACACATTCTGTAACGTGAGCTGCTCCTTCAACATGTCTGAAGAGAAGTATTCAACCCAGTGAGTCCACAGGCAGTGAGTGTCCTCAAGCTTAATTCTCTGCTGCTTTTCAGACTTAGTAGTTCAGATATAGCTTACATCCTGGGGAACCTGGAAGAGATCAGCACCTTCCAGCAAATGCTGGTTCAGTCTCTGGAGGAATGCACAAAGTGAGTTATGTTCTTGCCACTTTCCATTCTTCTGCTCGTTCCTTTTGTTTGCTAGCTTGGCTTTTCAGATCCAGAAAGCATTTGTCTTAGTATCCCTAATAGGGGCGTAAACCTCGGACTTCTCACAATACAATGCGGTTTTGATTTTAAAAGTGACAATTTAATATTTGATATTGCAAAGTTATGTTTTGATGTATGCTTATTGATTTTAGGCTACTGTATATGGTTTGATACAGTAGCCTACAATCGATAAGTGATCCAGTTAACACAATACTGGTGAAGCATGTTTATTATGTTTCAGATGCATAAAAACAAAATAAGATTGAGAGTGCAATTTTATGTACTGTGAAACTGTAGGTAGAAATTGGTCACAGATGACATTGGGTCAGCTATGCTTTTGGTTTCAATAACTGTATTTACCTCATACAGCATATAGATTTCAAGAAAAGGGGAAAACGGACAATACAAGTTTCTTTCATATTCTTACGTTTATACCTGAGTGTGGAGTGAATTTCATTTGGTACTTGATTTCAGAGTTGACACACACACACAAGCACATTGTGCGACACTGCAGGCATATGTACAAATTGTCAAGATTGTTGATGCCAGAGAGTTGGAAATATAAACAGTAAGAACAAAAGCATTATTTGAGCTGATAACTGTAAAATGATAGTGTTGTTTTTAGAAATTTAAATGCTTTTTTTCCTGCGCTTCAGATTGTTCTTTGTCATTTTTGATCTGCATCCATTTTTGGACATTGATTTCATTAAACTGTTGCCATTTGAATCGATCTACTGATCTAAATCAATGGCGCATTACACTCCTAGTCATTAATAAGTAACACAGCAGATCATATGTGCACAATCAGATGCAACCACATGAAAGCGTATCTGACTCACTATGAGAAGTGGCAGTGGAGTCTCGAATCATGCAGTTCTTAACTGAAGTATCAAAAATCTTGCATTTTACTATAGCAAAATTGGTTACAAGATTATCTTATGTAGCTCACGGTGTTTAATTCCATTTCTATGTCACGTTTACATCCTTTTCATGTTTGTGGGTGAGTCAACAAGGTTGGTGGGAGGGTCATAAAAAGTTCCATATGGAGCATCAGTGTAAAGTGAACTGTGTAATGAAAGATAATTAAATATTAAAGTTCCCAGGGGTTGAGTTTCGATAAACTTTTTGCCTAATGCAACTCTGTATAGGCCAAGTTATTGTACTTCAAGCAGCCTGGTGCTATTAATGACCAAGCTATTTATGTATATATTGTACTTTTTACATAATCTGATAAATGTTACCTGACAGTTTCTGAATTTTAATCCAAATTTTTATGAACTAAATAACATGTACTCACTTTGACATGATTTTGACCTTTACTGTGCAATTATAAACCTGTCTTATCTGTGTGAAATAGAAATGGTAATGTCTTATGGTGTTGGCTGTTTGTGTTCTTCACTGAAACCTAGTGGCAGCTTTGGGCAGTGTATTGCAGACACCTTTGTAAAAATATACTCATTGGGTGACTGGCTGAAGATGTCATATTTTGATTAAGACATTTTTCATGCATATCTATATCCATATAGATCTCAGTAATCTTTTTAACAAACTGGAAAAGAACAATAGACTTCTAGGTTGAATCTGAGAAGACCCAGTGTATTTGTGCTTTCTGTAAAGTGTTTGACTGCCTTAACAACTTTTTCCTGCATGTGTGTGTCTGTGTATTCGTGTGTGCATGTGTCATTGAACAGGCTTCCAGAAAGCCAGCAGAGGGTTGGGGGGTTCTTCCTCAACTTGATGCCCCAAATGAAAGGGCTGTACGTAGCATACTGCGCCAACCATCCATCAGCCGTCAACATTCTCACAGAGCACAGGTAATGGATTTGTATGTTCCACATCTGTTTAATGCATAATACTTAATGTGTATTGTTTATAGTCTGTATGGGCAGTGTGTACACTTCTTGTTCTTTTAGTTTGTAAATGTTGCATTTGTGGTCTGTACTGAATCTTTTTATGCAGTTGCTGTCTGTTTTTATCTGTGTATATAATGTATATATTACTCTTGCATGTGAATTCTGTGGTGTGTGCGCGTGCGGGTGGGCAGGCGCACCCCTGTTATACACTACATGGCCAAAAGTACGTGGACACACCTTCTAATTTTTGGGATTGGCCTTTTCAGCTACACCCATTACAAACAGGCTCACAGAACAGGACCTAGTCTCCTTAATTCCAGTGAAGGGAAATCTTAATGTTACAGCATACAATGAAATTGTAAAGAATTGTGTGCTTCCAACTTTATGGAAAAAGTTGGGTGAAGGGCCCTTTTCCTGTTTCAGCATGATGTTGCCCCTGTGCACAGAGTGAGGTCCATAAAGAAATGGTTTAGTGTGGTGTGGAAGAACTTGACTGTCCTGCATAGAACCCAGATCTGAACCCTATTGAACACCTTTGGAATGAATTGCAACACTGACTGCGAGCCACGTGCCATCACTGATGCGCTTGTGCTTGAATGGCAGCAAATCCCCACAACCACGTTCCAAAATCTCATGGAACACCACACGTATGAGTGTGGTGTTATTGTCTGCCACTTTTGGCCGTGTAGTGTATATGGTGTTTACGTAATCTGTATAGTGTGTAGGTACATGTGGGGTGTATTTGGTGTGTATTGTGTTTTGCTTTTCCTTGTTAGTGAGGAGCTAGGGGAGTTCATGGAGGCCAAGGGGGCCAGCAGTCCAGGCATCCTCACCCTGACCACCGGCCTCAGCAAACCCTTCACACGACTAGACAAGTATCCCACGCTGCTGAAGGAGCTGGAGAGACACATGGAGGTAGGTCTACAGAGATGTGTATCTATCTGTAGTTTTCTTCATATTTTTATACATCAGCATAAATGGTGTAGTGAACTACTCTACTATGTAGAACACATCTGCTATTGGGTACCGACTGATCTGTAGAGCTAAACTAGTGTAAATTGTTCTGTTTTCTGTAATCCTTTGGGAAGGAAATAACGCAAGCATTCTCATCTTCTCATCTGCAGGACTTTCACGCAGACCGACCAGACATTCAAAAGTCTATGACATCATTCAAAAACCTCTCTGTAAGTTTGTTCATCTGTTCAATCGCGACCTGTTCATTGGAACAGGGCAACCCCTGCTGCCCCCCCCTTTCTTCAAGTCACAGAGTTAAATACTTTAAATGTTGAATAATATATTGGATTTACAGAAATACTGGGCCACAATTGTAAAGCATCCAAAATGATCAACTGAGAGGTATTAATATAGACCATTATAGTAAAATAAGTTAGAACGATACTAAAAACAAGTCCTTACGAAACCTCAATAAAATATGACACTATCCAGTTTTATTTTAGTATTTTAATTGCATTTTTGTCCAACCTACCTACAGTAAAATTATAATTGCAATATTATGAATTTTGTGTTTTTTTTTTTTTTTTTTTTTTTTTTTTTTGTTTTTTTCTTTTCTTTTTCTGGAGAACCTAGCTTAGTAGTTTTCCTTCAAATGCTGGGTTTCCAACGTTGTCAGTCTTGCACATCTTCAACTGTCAGATTCATGGTGTCAGTGTCAAAAGTCACTTAAATCCGTTTTGTTCTTCGCATGCCACTCCGTTGGATTTGGTCAACATCGTCTTCTTTTTGCATCACATGGCCATACCAATAAAGGTACTGCCTACATAAAATGGACTGGACAGGTTCAACGGATGCCTAAGCTTCTTATTCAGGATGTGACCACTAGGATTGCACCTTCTATTGAGCACATGTTTTCCAGATAACAGAACCTCTCAGTACTTTCTAGGTCTATACCTTCACCCATGCCAAAGCTTCTGTTGCTTCTGAAAAGGAGGGGACTTATGAAAGATTTAAAAAAAAAAAAAAAAAGTAAACATAGCGATATCTGCAACAGAAAACAATGAAATGTACATAATGAACTTAATCATATAAGAACCAAATGAAAACAAGTTGAGCACTTCCAGTAGATGAATGGACCATCCTGTCCCAGTCCTTCGTATCAGCTAGGAAAGCGGTGGTAGTTGCTACACTGTCACACAGATCTTCCCTTCATGTAGACATCTCATTTGGGTAGGAAAGTAAAATGCCAGTAAATGTTTGGTAGATGACCTTGTCTTATGTCTTGTGATTTCAGCTGGTAGAGTTGCAGACATGAGTCTTAAATGATGATTTCATGTTTGTTTGCTGCTTTTTTTTTTTTTCCTGTTTTTGTCAGAGGTTCAAACATAGATCAGGGTGGTCCTTGGGTAGGCATTTGGGTTGAGTGTGACCAGGAAGTTGGTAGACTAATTCAATCTTAAGAGCCAAAATCAGGTGACAACCTGACCCAGGAATATAGTTTGTCCTGTAGAAATTGTTCCAGAGAAACATTACCTTTTGTGTTCCAAGGCAGACCCACAGCTTTCAGATTATTGCAGTGCTTTTTATATTCAATTTCATTTCCCCCAACTTTGCTTGCTGCAGGTCTGCCTTTTGTTCCAGAACAGTTATTAAATTAGTCTTTGAATTCAGCGACTCCTCAGTGATCCTACATGGAACGATTCTCTAGTTTACACACAATCAATTAAATTAGAAAATTTTGTTTCCAGAGCCCCAACAACAGAGAAAAGATTTTCCATACATTTTATTTGACATGATAAATTTTATATGTAGGCTAACAAATCTACCAGTTCTGTGTCTGAGTGTGAATTGGCATAGCTGGTAATGGAAGGGGTGACTGTAGCTCCAGTTCCTTCCTTCCTTCCTTCTACATAATATTCTATCAAATATTTGTGTTCAAACTTTCTTTGGTTATATAGTTTGTCTGACCCCTTTCAGTCAGTTGTACTTTAGATCTTATCCCTTGTCATCCTTGGAGGCAAACATTTCTATTTCTGTAAATTGTAGTAACCTAAGATCATGAATAGAGTAAAAAATAGAAATAATGGAGAGAAGACAATTTATTTGACCATCTTGAAAAATGGCCATGTGACCCCACCCCACCAGTTAAAACTTTTTGATAATGTACTGCACCCTAGTCCCATCATTCTGTCTGTCCCTAAGTAGTAGACATGATGGACCCCGGACTGAAATTTAATTTAGTATTTTTTTTTTTTAAATAAAGTTATTTTGAGCTAGCATTCCAATTCAAATCTTGCAGCCATCAAAACTAAAGAGTTCAGAAGTCACCCAGAAAACCCAGGACTATCTTTAGTCAATTCACCAAGAGACAGCAGTCCAAATAGCAAGCACTGCCTTTCTCAGCATCCAGCTCTAGCTTTATAGGTTCTTTACTTTGCTTTCTTATTTACATCCAATAAATTCTGCTGTAACAACACTCAGGGCACATGTAAAGGTATCCAAGCTCATCAGAGGGAGGAGCTGGCTGTCTAGTCTCCATAAGCTGTTCAGTGGGAGACAGGGTGAGATATTCACCATTCTGCTCACATCTAATAAACCCCACTGTTGTCACCTACCCCACAGAGCTGTCATGTTGCTGACATTTACCTTAAATATATTCATTTAGCAGAAGTGTTTCTTCAAAGCAGCATACAACTTGGAGCAAGCAAAAGTCCCTTTCTCTATTAGAGGCATAAATGTGGTGGCTGCCATTTCTTATTCTGGACAGAATGTTCTGAGGGTTTTTTGTGTAGGAATAGAGGTTTTTAGCAGTTATAAAAGGTCCCGTCAGACACTTCTGTCAATCATTTCTGAGGTTTAGGTACCATTGGTATCATTTGCTCATCGTTCTAAGTCTGTTTTCTTCACAGTATGAGTCGCTCTCTGTAGTCCTGAGCACTGGTTGAAAAGTAACCTAAGGTGGCTATGTGGCATGATCCGATGGGGTTTTTTTTTTTTTTTTTTTTTGGTCACCCTTCTGAGCATTAAGTTCCTGACTTTTGGAGGAACAGGGTCTCCTGGCCTAATCCCTCCACACTCTCTCCCCTTGCCTGCACAAATATCCCATTGTTCAGGGATAGTATCTTCCATGCACAGTGAGCTCTCTTCTTCACACCTGCTTATCAGGCCATGTTGCAGAATAGGCTTTCAGCAACTCTGTTTCATTAAGCTTGTGTCTGTTAGTCAGTTCTGGCACTGTTGCAGTTGTTTGATTTAGCTCCTTATTTCTCCTTCCTCTGCATTGGATTTAGTTTAAGTTCACATTTTGTTTTTGTGTTGTTTTGTGCATTGGAGATTATTGCTGTTATGGTTCTGGCATGTGCTTGTGTCAGAGCCTTTCTTTGTCAGGCTGAGATATATTTAAAGAGCAGAGTGTGATGGCTAGCAGATCTGGAGCTGGGAACTAAAAGAAAAGGGTTAGCTTAACCAGTGGGAGCTAGAAGAGGGACAGGACTCTGGATGACCACAGTTGGAAATGGTGACCAATGTAAACTTAAACAATGACATCATACAAATCATACATTCTCCATTTAGGAGATTTGCATAGGTGTTAGACTTGAAATGTCCAGTAAACCTCAACGTATACGCACATGTATTATATGAAGGTAATTTTGTTCATTGTTCTGTGATAGTCAAACATACAAGTTTACAATCTGGTAATACTTCTACACTTTTCAAAGAGAAGTCTATTATATTTATCTATGTTTAAGGCTAGACACTTCAGTCGCTGTGTGTGCGCTGCTCTTGGCTACAGGCACAGTGTCAGGAGGTGCGCAAGCGGAAGGAGCTGGAGCTGCAGATCCTGACAGAAACCATCCGATGCTGGGAGGGTGACGACATCAAGACATTAGGCTCTGTTCTGTACATGTCCCAAGTCATGGTCCAGAGCCATGGCAGTGAGGTAAGGGAAACTGCTGGTGCGCGAGAGCAAATCTTATGCTGTGGAACTCTTGAAGGGAACCTGGGCTCAAACTAAATTTAAAAAGATTAAGTTTCCTTGTTGGCAAAAATAGTGTTGAGTACACTGAATCAGTAAATCCTGTTCATTACGATGCAATAGCACCATATCAGCTGGATTCTTATACAGTTGGTTTGGTCCCATATGGCCAGCAATAAAATTAAAGACCCATTATACAATGTTCCTCTAGTTTTTTTGAAGGAATGGATGTACAAGAAAGCAACAGGTAAACAGGTCTTACTCCGGAGACATTTTAACAAAGCAGGATTTCTTACAAAAGTAATATCTTTAATCAGGATGCAGACAAAAATGAACCGAAAGACAATCCTTGGTTTTCTGTGTGACCTCTGAACTCTTTAGTCTTGATCCTTGGTGTGTAAGTGTTGAAAGCACACTGTTAAGACTCGATGTGCTCTGGTCATCCCTTTCCTCATTACTTTCTATTGGATGCAATTTCCCAAACGGAGAGCTGTGGTGTTTTTTTTTTTTTTTTTTTTTCCCTCCCCCCAGGAGAAGAAGGAGCGCTACCTCTTGTTGTTCCCCCACGTGCTTCTCATGCTGTCGGCNTGCTGGGGGTTTGGTTTTTTTTTTTTTTTTTTTTTTTCCCTCCCCCCAGGAGAAGAAGGAGCGCTACCTCTTGTTGTTCCCCCACGTGCTTCTCATGCTGTCGGCCAGCCCCAGGATGAGCGGCTTTATTTACCAGGTTGGCCACCCCCTTTACAGGACCAGGGTTTGTGTGTGTGACAGAGATGATGCAATAGCCCAGCCTCTCTGTGTGCTGACATTTAGTTGTAACAGTTGTAATTTTCTGATATTTACTCTCTTCAGGGGAAGCTACCACTGACAGGAATGTCAATCGCCAAGCTAGAAGACAATGAAAACCACAAAAACGCCTTTGAAATATCTGGTAAGAGGTGATGAGCTAAAACCAAATGTCACTTCTAACTTTTATACCAAGTTTTGTATTGAAATCGGCCTTAATTCTTTAGAGGAGCGTGGAAAACGTCTTTGGATTCCAAGCAAAGGTGCGTGAAGGAGGTTTGAGTGTTGCTCTGTGTGTGCTGGGCAGGGAGCATGATTGAGAGGATCCAGGTGCTGTGCAACACTCAGCAAGACTTGCAAGACTGGGTCGAACACCTCCACCGGCAGTCGAAGCACGTTACCATGGGAACGCCCACCGCGAAGCCGTCCCCTGTCCCTTTCCACACAGTCAGTCAGCTAGGCCCTGCACTTGAAAGGGTTAATGTGGTAACTATAATCTTAATGTGAGTTATTTGTGGGCAGACATTCTAATCTGCTTTCTGGCACCTCTCTCCCCCCAGCTCCCCTCGCACCCCATAACCCCATCCAGACACTCGGAGAGTCGCAGCACAGCGGTGGCCCCTGCTTACCATACCCTGCCACACCCTTCCTCACATGGGACCCCCCACAGCACTATGATGTGGGGTCCTCTGGAGCCACCCAAGACCCAGAAGCCATGGAGCTTGAGTTGCCTGCGGCCTGCGCCCCCCCTACGGCCCTCAGCAGCACTGTGCTATAAGGAGGTGTGTATGCTTCATAGGCAGGTGGACACAGTACCCACAAATATTGCTGTAGAGCTATGGGCTGATGCTGTTTTTTCCTCTGTATCCATTTCCTGTTTGGCATTAAAGGATCTCAGCAAAAGTCCCAAGAGCATGAAAAAGCTGCTCCCCAAGCGTAAGCCTGAGAGGAAGCCTTCAGATGAAGACTTTGCTCTGAGGAAAAGTGAGTGTCTGTCATGGCATATTGTCAGTCTGTAGTGATCAATACTTTGTTTATGTATACTTAAGAATGTTGCTTAATGATATTAGTTGTAAAGTTGTGGTTGAATTAATGTACAGTTTCTAATGTGAGCTCTTTTCCTGACTGAATACTCTGTGGTCTGGACTGCCCCCAAGTCATCTGCCTTCTCTTTGCACTAGGCACCGCTGCGTTGGAGGAGGATGCACAAATTCTGAAAGTGATCGAAGCCTATTGCACAAGTGCCAAAACACGTCAGACGCTCAATTCAAGTAAGGCCATCTGAGAAAAGCGTACCCTGTGTTTTGTCCTTGAAACAAACATAAACCTGAACATTCCCAGATTCCCAGACAGGCCCCAGGTGTGGAATATCTGTATTGTGCAGCATTCGCTGGGGTGTTTACATTCTGTTCTGGGGGGCATTCTGATCACTTGTAAAACCGAAGACAGACCAAGACAGACGGATAATGTGGACAGTCCTTGTCTGTCTGAAGGGAACATGCTTTGCTCTGTTCCAGTAAAAGAAAATGTATTTGTATCCTTCATAAAGTTCAACAGGTCTCCTGCAGTCATCCCTGAGTAGCTTTAGACGACCATCAAAGTCTGTATTTATTCTCGGTCTCCGGATTCAAAATTCTTACTTCTATAGTCAGATTTAGTTTAATTCTCCCCTCATCGTTTTGGGTTGAGTTGAATTGTATCATTGTTTACTGGGTGTGCTTGTATCTATATGGAAGTATCATTTTCTTTCCTGAGTTAATATTTCCACTAGAAGTATCACTTTGGTAGCCAAGCTGCAGTTTTGCTGGTCCCTGTAAATCCTCCTGTGATGCTTGTGGTCTTGGTTTCTGTACTAACGTCACTGTTCTAGATAGATCTGTGTGAGGGCCTGACTGCGGTCTGACTCATGTTAGATCCTTTCAGTAACCAGTGCTGCTGCGTTTTTAGCATTTGTTCCACTGCTAATTGTGTCAACAGAATCTATCTTCCTAACAGTGTTTTCTCCTCTTCTCTTTCCCTTCATTGTCTTGCGTTGTTCTGTGTTCTGTTGTTCCTTCATTTTATTTGATCATTTGTTTGCTGGTTTTCCCCTTCCCCATTATGCCTTACTTTCATATATTAATTTACTTCTTTTTAAAACCTTTATAATTTCCCCTCCTGTACCATCCCAACCCAACATCCCCACCAAACCCTGGACCCCACTGTATGGTTTTTTTTTTTTTTTTTTTTTTTGGTCCCCCACCCTGACCCCTCCCAGCTTGGCAGGGTACTGATCTGATGCACAATCATGTGCTGGCTGACGATGAGCAGTCCGGTGTGGACTCTCTGGGTCGCCGCAGCAGCCTGTCCCGGCCGGACGCAACCTCTGACCTATCGGAAGACTCTGACTATGACAGTATATGGACAGCCCACAGTTACAGAATGGGTTCCTCATCCCGTAAGAGCTGCTGCTCATATATCTCCCACCAGAACTAAAGCCCCTCTTCTACTTCACTGTAGTCTTTTCACTATGTTTTTAATTTATTTGGATAGGTTTTTGTAATATTAATCACTTTGTCCCTTTTAATTATCTGCTAATTGTGCAGAATAGTTCCTGTTCATTTTTGCCCCCCACCAGTTTCTGTAGCTCCTCATTTTTTTTTTTTTTTTTTTTTTTTTTTTTTTTTTTTTTTTTTTTNTTTTTTTTTTTTTTTTTTTTTTTTTTTTTTTTTTTTTTTTTTTTTTTTTTTTTTTTTTTTTTTTTTTTTTTTTTTTTTTTTTTTTTTTTTTTTTTTTTTTTTTTAAACATGCCTTTCCCCATTACATGTAGGACACAGATATGGACGGGTGTATGGTTGAGTATGCTTTTTGTTTCTAACACTCAGATGTGCTTTGGTATACTTGACACAGATTCTCTGTGGGTCCTGTTCACTGTCCAGTGTAGCATTCGTCACTGTTTCTTCGTGTAAATATACAGTATATATTCACACACAGTGTACCGACTGTATTTTTTAACAATTTGTTCGCAATGAGAATCCAGCCCAAAGTTTGTTCTTTACCTGTAATGCGACAACAGAACAGCAACAAAAAATATAAAATAGTAATGCAAAAACTTTTGTCTGTACTGTGCCCTGCCCATTGATTTTTTTATTTATTTTTTTGTGTGTGTGTGTGCATATATACAAGGAATACAGATAGAACTTTGCATTTTTTGCATTACTTGACATAAGTTCACTATGATTCATTCCTAATGGGGTTTCTCATTGTTCATTGTATTTTCTCAGTGAAATGAGTTTAATCCAGAATGTATATTTCTGGTGCCCCTAATTTTTCTTTTTTCTGGCACTATTTAAAAAAAAAATCTTTTATGAAATATTTTATTATTGCTTGTAGTGGGGTAGGTAAACAAGTGATGCACTGTGACCACAATATCAAATTGGCTATATAATTTTATGCACCAGTCTGATAAATGGTACAAGGAACGTATTCATTTCACTGAGCAATGTGAAAGGCAAAGAAGCTTATTTTAACCTAGTTATGCTCATTTTGGCCTAGTTTGGATAAGCTAAATGTCTATTCTGGTACTAGTTACTGTTTCTATAAGAATGCACTTGGTAGAATGAAAAGAAAACAACCTTTCATCTGTTGTCAGGGAAAATAAATAGTTTCAAAACTATACATGTAAAATTTTTAGGTTGATGTGGCAATTTGTGACAAACCTGATGGAAAATTCAGGATATAAAAATTGTACTTTGGAAGATAAGCAGTGAAATAAATGAATATCAGAAATGAGATATAGTTAGTGTTGAAAATGATATTGAGTGTGTGGATTCTCCCATATCTTCCCTTTCTCACTTGGAGAATGAGGAACAAAGTCATCATGATTTATGGTACAAATTTACAGGAATTTATAAAAATCAGCCAAACACAAGTAACATAACATTTGGATTATCTTTTTTCCAAAATCATTTAATTTAACATGTAATTTTAACATTGCCTATCTAAATATTTGTCCATCAGGAAATTTTTACAAAGTATAAATTGATGTATAGCCAAAATGTTGAATTAAACTGCCAGATTGATCTTTGCAGCCGTCAACCTTTGAATTCATTTAACAGAAAAAAACATTTAAATTCTAGTTCATGTGCTGCATTTTCCTTGCATTATTGCACTCGCTAAAACTTGAATGTCGAAAGCTTAGAAAAAATGTTTGCCTTCGAACCACTTCATTTACTTTATTTTTTTTCCAAATGCAATATTCATTCAACTGTGAAGCGTTTTTTTTTCTTTTTTTTTTTTTTTTTTTTTTAAATGTTGGTCACCGAAGTAAAGGATTGGGCATTACAATATATACAGCAAAACCTGCAAAATGTGATTCTGAAATAAGATGCAAGAAAGTTTCCCCTCCTTAACAGCATGGATACTGTTATGAAACCAAAGTTGCCTGCATGGTTTGACTTTCATTCTTCATGTGGGAAATGTACAGTTTGTGAACATACAAGTGATCCTTATTCTGAGCCAAGAGGCACAACTTCTCCATCGTGTTGCGTATCCCAGCTTTAGCAGCATGGTGGGCACTGCTAGCTTTCACTAACACTGCTCAATACAGGTTATGTAGCAAGTACCATTTTACACACAGAGCTCTGCAATGTTGCATGTGCTTAGAAGTAAAACTCAATAAAATATCAGATGTACGGCTAAACTCCCAGAAAGGTGGTGTTGAGCACTATTAATATGTATAAGATTGGGAACACCACTTTTTAATATTCCTTTTATGTTGGGAAATTCTTGCCAACCGTGATCTGAATATTTGGGGGTAAAAAAAGGCTGTGTTGATATTGTGAGAATACTTATAATCAAGTCTTTGGTTAAATCAAACAAATTGCTGCCTCTACCTTAACTGCATGTTATATGTTGCATTTTTACTGCGCAGTATTTATTAATTTGCGTATTATGTGAATGAAGTATTTGTTTTATATAAAGATATGATTATTAAAACTTTGTATTAAGTTTAAAAATATCTATTCTCTTAGACTGTGGTGTTTTATTGCTTGTAAGAAGCTTTTGGTTCAAAAGGTACTATACAGCAGGCTGATGTATTTGTTTTTTTTTTTTTTTTTTTTTTTTTTTTTTTTTAAATGTTGGTCACCGAAGTAAAGGATTGGGCATTACAATATATACAGCAAAACCTGCAAAATGTGATTCTGAAATAAGATGCAAGAAAGTTTCCCCTCCTTAACAGCATGGATACTGTTATGAAACCAAAGTTGCCTGCATGGTTTGACTTTCATTCTTCATGTGGGAAATGTACAGTTTGTGAACATACAAGTGATCCTTATTCTGAGCCAAGAGGCACAACTTCTCCATCGTGTTGCGTATCCCAGCTTTAGCAGCATGGTGGGCACTGCTAGCTTTCACTAACACTGCTCAATACAGGTTATGTAGCAAGTACCATTTTACACACAGAGCTCTGCAATGTTGCATGTGCTTAGAAGTAAAACTCAATAAAATATCAGATGTACGGCTAAACTCCCAGAAAGGTGGTGTTGAGCACTATTAATATGTATAAGATTGGGAACACCACTTTTTAATATTCCTTTTATGTTGGGAAATTCTTGCCAACCGTGATCTGAATATTTGGGGGTAAAAAAAGGCTGTGTTGATATTGTGAGAATACTTATAATCAAGTCTTTGGTTAAATCAAACAAATTGCTGCCTCTACCTTAACTGCATGTTATATGTTGCATTTTTACTGCGCAGTATTTATTAATTTGCGTATTATGTGAATGAAGTATTTGTTTTATATAAAGATATGATTATTAAAACTTTGTATTAAGTTTAAAAATATCTATTCTCTTAGACTGTGGTGTTTTATTGCTTGTAAGAAGCTTTTGGTTCAAAAGGTACTATACAGCAGGCTGATGTATTTGTTTTTTTTTTTTTTTTTTTTTTTTTTTTTTTTTAATTTGTTGTAAATGTTTGCTGTATTTGGAAAAATTAAGGTAAATTGCTTGGTTCTGAAGATACTACTTTTGTTGTGGGCAATTTGTCTCCCCATCATCTGTAAGAATTACTTATGTCATTGGACAGCTGGTCGATGGTCCCTATTGCTGACGTTTGAAAGGACATTGCATACTTCTATGCTGAAGTGTGCCTGTATTTTGTTTGTTGTGTTTCATTGAAAGCGGTACTGTGCCTTTTTTTAACCCCCCCCCCGTTTGAATGTCATTTGTAATACAGTAAATGGCATTGTGTGAATAGTGTGGTGAAAGTGTGCCCCAAATGTGAGTTTATGCTTAGAGCTAAAGAGATTTTAGTCTCTTATGAGAATAAACTGGTTCAACTTGTTCCTTCACCAAGAACCTAATAAAAGTACCTTTACCATTTTTCTACTATTGAAATTAGAAAGGTTTTTAGTTTAAATGGTGTTCAGTTCAAATACCAATCACTCATACACTGAAGTTCTGTATGCACCCTATAATCATTTAAATTTTGTATTTTAACTATGTTTTGCAATGCCTTGCATGAAATTCCCACTACTAGTTAGTCTCACTTAAGCTTTCTTTTTTTTTAAAGTTTGCACTTTATTTTTTTAACTTTAACCAATCAGCAATCCGTAGACAAGTCTGTCAAGCAGTGGTAGATGTGCTGAGACCAAAATGCAGACGCTCTCTTGTTTTGAAACAGGATCTAGGAAGGAGTCTGGACCTCATATGCTATTTCCAGAAGAAGAGAAGATCATTGTGGAAGAGACCAAGAGCAACGGTCAGACTGTGATTGAGGAGAAGTAAGACAATGTTCTAATGATGGTGTTAGAAAGCATTTGCTAACTAGGTTACATTCTCGTCAGCATTTGTTCATGTTCCTGTTCATTCAAATGGTGACTTTTAGTCAGTTGCATGAAAAAGAAAAATGGTCAAGACATTACTGTTTTACTGTTACTTGGTCTGTTTTTGCTTTATGTGTTTTATTCATCAATAAGTGTCTCTTAGCAGATGAAACATTTCTTATAAACATTTCTCAAAATCCTTGTTTTTAAGGAGTCTTGTCGACACCGTTTATGCTTTGAAAGATGAAATACAGGAATTGAAGCTGGTAGGTTTCTTAATATTTTGTGGACCACGGCTGTAAACTCCCAGAATGGGTTAAATCATATACTTCTCTGCTTCATGCATAATATACTATATTTTTCAGTAGTCATTAAGCAATGTTTTTAAACACCGCACACATTCAAAATGTATCTACCTATTTGCAGAATGTGTGATTCATTGTTTTTATTTGACCGGTAAGCTGCAGGTTGGCAGTGAGGCCCCAGCTTTGTGTTTTCTGTACTCAGGATAATAAGAAGATGAAGAAGACACTGGAGGAGGAACAGAGAGCCTGGAAAGAACTAGAGAAGATTGTGAGAAAAGTATTAAAGAACATGAATGATCCATCATGGGATGAGACCAATTTATAAGGAGGTTCTCCTTTATTTCCAGGTTTTTTGTTTTTTTTTTTTTTCTTGTCCTATTTTTGGCATCTTGTTTTTGCATCCCAGACTTAATGCCGAAAATGTGGCAGGATCAGACTATTGATCAGAACACTTATAAATCGCCCAGAGGAATTCTGTAGGTCAGAATCGCACCAATTTTTGAACCAGGTGAAATGGCCAATTCTACAGCTCTAACTTGCAATGAGTAGGGGTTACTGTGGAGGTCGCGGAGTGTAGTGGAGGACTTGAACATGCTCACCTTGGTCCATGGCAGTTACCTTGACTGATCCTTAGATGTCATTTATTTGGTACATTTGGTTGAAATATTGACAGAAGACTGGCTTTCCCTGATAATTTTTGCCCCCATCTCTGTAGTAAAGAGAACTGCCAAGACTATGTATTTCATTCTGCTGCAGAGAGCTCCATGTCTTCACTGTTGATCTGTTTATAAATTTTGCAGATTCAGGGAGATTGCTGTGGTTTCATGGGACACAAGACACATTCACTGCCTAGTCACTCTGAAAACCTAACTAAGAGTTTATAGCCAATTTTCACAGTGAACTTGCATTTAGTTAACTTTTTTTGTTCCCCCAGTGGAAACGCAGCAATACAGCTAAGATACTGGAAACACTTCAGGTTAAAGTTATACAGGTAGATCTTTTTGGAACTGACTAAGATTACCTCACTTTTTTTGTACCTCATTTCAGTGGGGCTTACTGTCTGTTTTTACACTTACATTTATGTGCCTGTCCTCTATGAATCTTTATATTGTAAATTACTATGAAATGGGCCTCTACATATGGGTTTCCTAAAGTTCCTTACGTTTTTGCCAGTCTTAAGCTTTTATACACAACAAACTCCCTGACTGCTGTAGGCCATCAAGAGCCTTGACGACAACCTATGAATTTAACAACACTAATCACTAAGCTACTAACTATACATTTTTAAGAATCATCAGTTTTGTTTATGTATTTAAATGAATCTATATAATGAGGAAAACTCACTGAACTGTGGTATGTTCTGCTCCCGTTGTCCAGTGAAAATGTGTCCAGAGGATTACTCCATGACCACTATTTATTTTTTGTCCCTCAATTGCTAACTTTTATTATTCCTGTGAATTAAAGCTGTAAATAAAGTCTTTTTTTTTTGCCACTTTGCTTTGGGAAAGTATAATTTTTATATTTATTCTAATGACTTACGTATTTGGATTTTTCCCCAGACAAGTCATCCCATGGGGTAAAAGTCTTAGTTTAAACTTGAAGATTTGAAACTTGTTCCCTAATTTCTGTTTGTGTAAAATCAGCTGTGAATACAGTCTGAATAGGTTTGTTAATAATAGTATGTACTGCATAGTAAACAATGGCCACAGGTTTCCAATTTGCATGAATGAACAAATTCAAAACGTATCCTTTGGTCAAACACCGTTTTGGGGAGCGTTTCCTTTTTACAGAAAGAGGATTTCTGGTGTTACACATGATGAAACTGCAAGAGTTTATTTGGTCTGCAGGGACCATGTAGAGTTGAACTTGTACTTTAGAATTCATTTAACTTTGCTGAATTCCCATAAATGGGTAAGAAAAACCTCTGAATTCTCCTGCCTTTCATAATGTCTGTTTGTCTTAAGGAACTTCTACTGTTTTCTTGGCCTCTTTCTTTTTCTGGAATAGGGTAGAATTTTCTTAAAGGAAACTTTTCCTTAAAACCTGTGCATTTAGTAATCAGCCAGTGTCTTCCATAAAATGTACGTGTGGTTATAAGATGGAAAACCTTTCAGATACAGTGGCATTGCTGCTGCCTACCTCACGTGTAATTATTCTAAGTGATGAATGGTATTTTACAAATCTAAATGTTGCTGGTCCTCAGGGGCACCAGCGCCATTTAAAGATTTCATCGCTTGCAAAGATCCAGTCAAAGCGAAGCTGGTTTCTTTTGTCTGTGGAAAGGCGAGGGTGACATTTGCAGAAAGAAAGACATCCAGCAGGCATTAACATGAGCACAAAGCTCTATGAGACTTGGGCACAAATAACAACTGGCATGAAAATGTTACCTGTACCAACATATGATAAATATTTATCACTGTGGTCCCCTTCACACAGCTCTTGGGTGGTGATATGGTCATCCATATTTGATTCAGTTTTATATACTGTTTATATTTTAAGACTTCTCAGTAATTAGTGGCAAAATGGTGCTGTCATTTTTCAAAAATCCTTTACCAAGCACTGAATTCTGCAAAAAATGAATATGAAATGCCACTCAGTTTGGGCTACTTTATGCTGTGAAAAAATGTTGATACCGTAGGGAGTCAACATGCATATTTAAATGTTCTGTTCAGTATAAAACTGTTATAAATGCTAGTTTTGAAGGTAAGAACTGTTGCCAGAAACTTCACTGACGCCAGGTTGGGTCGTGATTAAGGAAGACTGTAAAACGCCAACTGCTTTGGAATTTATTGTTCGTTTTGAATGTTAACATTCTTCCTTTTGAACTTTGCCTTTTACGTGAACTCCTTGGCACAGGAGACACAGGGACAAGACACAGCAGTATGTTCTGTGGATCCAAAAGAAGACCTTGTGTGACTGTATGACACTTTAAGGTTTGAGAATTGCGTTGACTGTGCTTGTTTCAGCAGAAGTCCAGCAGATGCCGTTCTCAGGTTGCAGAGAAGTGCTTTGAACATATCTGAATAGGAGTTGAGTGAAATTACCTTCTGAGCTGCTTCACATTTTGTTACCATGAAACACAATGATGAAGGAACATAACAGGGATTATTACCCAAGGAAAAGGGGGCACTGTCAATCCAGGCTATTTCTCCTGACTGCCAACTTTGCATGATGTAGGGATACATCAGTGTCATGAGAGATACAGGTAACTGAAGCTGAGTGACACCTGTTTTAGTCATGCAGTATAGTATGACGCTGTGAACGATGGCATCGTTGCATGACTGCAGCTTTTTACTGTAGTAAGAGTCTTAAAATGGTAAGATGAGACAGTAGCACATAACGCAGTTTTATCCCAGGTAACACAGTAGCAGTGATTGTGCACAAGCTGACATTGGCAGAGAGGAATACCAAGTATGTCCACCTTAATTGGAAAGCAGGCTGAGGGAGTGGTGGAACCATCTCCTTTTCTTTCCATTTCCCACAGTAACACTGGGTGAAGGTTGTATATAAGGTGGCCTTATTAAAGTGACAAGGCAATTTAATTCCTTTGTGGGTGATGACTCCACTTCATTGATTTACAATGGGAAGGATATAATTTTGCTGGGACTGGCAAAAAGCTAAAATGTCAGCCTTTCCCAATTGCCACACTTGCCTTGTTCTCAGATGAATAATGAATAAGTCACCTTTTGTCTACAGTTAAATATTCTGCATAAATACAAAAGAGCAGAAAAACAGATGACTACCTGATTTACCTTCAACCTATGTATGGAACTTAAAGATGCATTTTATTCCTGGTCTGACTTATTTCATGCAAATATGGCTGGGAATTTGACAAAGTTTTTCAGGTGCTTTTGTGAGTCTATATTAAGGAAACGGTAATAATAATATAGCATTACGTGCTACTCAAGGGCAAGATGCCCTCAATGGTTTTACCCTATGCAGATGACAACTATTTATGCTTCTACCTCTAGGGGTAGCCATGAATAGCACGGGATGCTAAAATTTGTTAAAGTCTCCAGTTGCATTGAGTTACCTGCTGCTATAAAAACTTATATTCTTGTTCTTAGTTTTGCCCAAATAACCTGCCCAAACCTGAGTTTTCAAGCTGTTTGGTTTTCTTGAAAAGGATTAGTGTAACTAGTCTGACAGCTTAACATTGTCAACAACTGCATGTTCTCTGCATGTCCTCTCATGTAATGGAAAATAAAAGTCAGATATTGTAACTTACCCTCCCAGCAGCAGTTTGGTGAGTTAGCATTAAGACCTAAGCATAAGGAAACATAAATTTTAGAGGTCTACTTACCAGATTGTCTTGTCAAAGGTCCACATAATTGCAGGTCAAACAAAGTATAGAACTATTCTGCATAAACAAATCTCAAAAGCTCCTGAAATATGGACAAAAAAGCATTGGAGAGTTATTGGGAGAACTAACTTCTTCTTTCTGTGTGTAAGCCTTTACAATTTGGAAACTCCTGCATCAAACCAAAAACAAAAGAGACGTTTTTTTCTGTGTTGTTTTTAACTGTCTCATCCTTAGCAGCAGAAAAAGAAAGTTCTGAATACTAGAGCTGCTTTGAGAGCCATAATGGCCGAGAAGGTCTGTGTTAAGGGGAGAAATAGCAAGAGTTGAACCATCTGTACCTTGGGAGCCAACATTAGCATTCTGCATTCTTTGTTGAGTTCCATACTCCTTTCTGTTCAAAATCTAAATCTGTTGCTGCCAATTCTGTGCCTGTTTGTCCCATGAGAAAATAAGCTTAAAAAAAGCTTAAGAGCTTGCAGGAGATGGGTGTTTTGAAAGCAGATATGTAGTGCTAGAAGTTTTTTTTTTTTTTTTTTTTTTTTTTTTTTTTTTTTTTT
>UFQX01000331.1:527031-543984 GCA_900497675.1 Arapaima gigas | reverse complement strand
TTTTTTTTTTTTTTTTTTTTTTTTTTTTTTTTTTTTTTCCCCCCCTCTGTGCGCTGAATAATAGTGACCAAAATAATATATGAATTTTAACAGAAAACTCGTGTCGTAACAATAAACAAATTTGGTTCTTGGTCCGGGTTGAATTGTATTTGGGTCCAGATCTGCAGCGGGGTACATCCGTTGAGTACCACTGGTTTAGACTCAAACCGGTCATTCTATGGCAGTAAGGGAAGCTTCGGGCTTATGAATTTATTTACATTTAAAAAACACAGCTGTGGAGCATTTCCACAGTTATATTTGTCCAAAAAGTCAAGTGCAAGTATCTACCATGCTGGCCCTTGTTCATATCGCTCACTACACTGACTCAGGTACCTGTCACTGATTTTTATTCCAACAGTGTTGGCAACATTGGTAACTTAAAAATATAGCTAAACTGTTGGGCTCCAAAGTTTGTGTTTTATGGGTTTCATCTTTCTATTTATACTGATGACTAAGCTTTATTTAAAACAGCTAAAAAGAGCAGCACCTTGTGTTCTTCCTGTACTGTCTACACAGTGAACACCTGGTAGACTGGTTGTCACCTTCAAAGTGCCGATGACCTTGGCCGACAGACTAAGGTAATGCCCTCAGCTGATGTAAGATGACATTTAAATGACCTTTTGGTCTCATTCAAATAAAATTTTTGTAGAGATGTCTCAAAACCTCAAGGAATTTCGGTAACGTTCTTTAGAAAACTTAATGAGCTCTGACTTTTTATTTATTAATGCAGAATTAATATTGATAGAATCTCCAACTAGCTTTTTCTTTCAACATTCTGAGATTTGGCCGGATTAATACCCTATGCTGAGTTGTTCAGTCTTCTCTTGCAGTGGTTTTTGTTGACAAGGACACTGACAGCTGTAGAAATTTTGCTTAAAAAAAAATCCATTGGCAGATGCATGGCACAGAACACATTAAGGCGTCTTTCATTTCCAAACCAGAACCCATCAATAACCACTTCCCTCCCCACCCTGCTGCCCTTCCAGCACCACCCCACGACAGAATCTCTGTCTACTTCCCCTGAGTCTATTCAGTGGCTCCCGATCTTTTAGATTTGATGTGTATTGTGGGGCCTGAGACTGTCCCTCTCTCTTCTTCTACTGGCTGTCATTCATTTTCAGACTTTGCCAATTTGCCAAAAAGGAGAAAAGAAAATAGCAAAGGATGAAGCTGAGGTCTGGCGTCCTTTTTAGCTCTGTTATTGCACAAAATAGCGGCGCAATAATTTTTTGTCAATGTTTTACTCTAAAAGCTTTCTGCGTCAGCTTTGAAAAGAAAGTAATAAAGCCCTATTCAAAGGACATGAATAAAAAAGGTCCTTTGGGGGTTTGACCAAAGGGCTCTTTTTCTTTAGCTGGTAATCAAATTGGAGCTGAAATGAAATGGAGTTTTCTTATGAAAATAGCTATTGTTGTGTGGAAGGCTGGTAATTCATAAACAATAACCAGCTCCTTTGTGTGGATAATAATATATTCATGTTTCCAGAGGAGGGTAAAAGCCAGAGGCACAGCACTATGGTATTGTGTGTAAAAGGCAGCAGGGGTTAGTGGAAGAGCCTTTTTCGATTGCCAAGTTTGGAAGAGCTGGTTAGGGCTGCTGATTTCTTTACACTCTCTCTCTCTCTCTCTCTCTCTCTCTCTCGCTCTCACTCACTCTTACTCTCCGCCTCTCTCTTCCCCTCTCCCACATCAGTTTGAGCCATCCACACTGTTTTATTAGAACTTTCAGGTGAAGGCTCTATGGACCTGCCTAGCTTTTCTACTCCACTCCCTTTTCTCCATCACCTTTTGGGAATTTTGGCAAATGAGTGAGAACCAGAGGGGGTCACTGAGATGGTGTGAACATGTTACTGTTTCCTCTGAAATGTGTAACACCCACATGCACCTTCATGAGCAGAGGGTTGGAATCTTGTCACTGTCATCTTGGAGAGAGGAGCCCGGAGAAGAGCTGCGTTATTTACCATTGCTCACCACAGCGAACAGGTTCTACTGGGGCAGTCACTGTCCATCTTTTTGTGACCCACGGTGGCTTTCGAGGCAATGATTATTCACTAGAGTGTCATGTCATGGTAGGAGACATGTCTTTGGAAATGTGAAGCTAGAGGAGTGCAGAATGATTCTTGCTGGATACTTGGACTGGAGAGGGACTCCTGAAGAACTTGCAGCTCAGAAGGAGGCTCTGGTATGGAGGGTAAGTAAACTTTCCTTGCTCCTGCTGGGGTGCTGGGGCTGTGGAAGATGACATGGTGAAAAGGGAGCAGCAGGGAAGCAGTACATCACTCTACAGGTGAAGCGTGCAACAGGAATACTATGTTCTCATGGAAAGTGGGGGACAGGTAGGCTTAGCTTTATCATAGACTACTTTCTGTAGCTACTAGTTTCTTGGTTTTTTTTTTTCTCACGTTTGAGCAAAATAGCACAGAATACTGCAAATACTATTTCTGTTTTTCTTTCACAATTATATATTGTGTGATTATAAATTAAATTGATTGTATCTTGTGTCTATGAAGGGTGTTTTTCTGTACCAAACACCTAACCTGGGCTTATTTTACCAATACCGTGTCAAAGATTTGAGAGATTTGGGTACATTTTGAGTAACCCAGAACACTGATCTCCGTTTTAATTATAGTAAAGGGTGTCTGCCTTGTTCATTCAAAGTCTGCTATGTCCCATTAAGTTGAAGAATATATCAATATTTGTCTTTTTTACAGTTAGTGTTGAAGGTCCCTAGTGATAAAAGATTACTTTTAAATTAAGAAAGTTTAATAAGTAAAAGTTAAATTGATTCAATTTTGCTGTCTTTTCATGTGCTCTATATTTGTGCTGTATTGCACTATAATTTTTTTTCATGAAGGAATTTGTACTTATCCTTGAATAAGAATGTCCTTAACATTCTTCTGCTTACACCTGTATGCAGTCATAGCATCCAGAGGTGTTTTTTTTTTTAATATTCTGTAACAGCCAGCAGATTACATTTGTGTTGACAGTGAACTTAAAGAGATGGCTGGAGTGGAATCATCTTGAAGTTTAGGGTTTTTTTCACAGTTGGGGCCTATCTATCGCTACCTATCACTTTCTTAGCTAGAGTCATCACACTTATGTATTCAGTTGTTTTTTTTTAACACATTGAGATGAAGCTGAACCAGTCATCTGGCATTTTCCAACAGTTTGTTTCTAAGGAAATTACCTGTCTTCCTTATTCTTACACCAGACAGTATAATGATGCAGATGGAAGAATCAATGGTCCTGAGGGGTAAATTCTCCTTCCATGCTGATGAACACCTAACTAATCCAACTTGTGCTTAGCTTCCATGACTCTGTAAGTTCATTTTTAACTTCCAAGTAACTCAGCAGGAAGTCAGTTATCAGATATATGGAAAGCAGAACGCTAGAAAGTATAGCATATAAAATGTCTGGCCATTCTATTCTTCCTGTCCTAGACTTCTAATACGGTTGTGTACAGAGTGACAGCTCCAAATACAGGGTTGGAGGGGGACCACTGCTGGCCCTGTTCCACCAATGCTGGATTATGTGGTCCTAATTGGAGTTTTTGTTGTGCCCGTGAAATTGCTCCTTCAAAGACCACTGGCACTAAAGTGCCACCTGCCAATAGCTTGATTACAGCAATAATCGCAGAAAGACAGCAGCTTGCCTATCCCAACAGGAAAAAAAATATAATAGCCCTTCGCTGCCACACTCTAAGGCATACACTTCTAAAAGCTGCGGGCACTGCAAGTACAGCAGCCTATTTCCTCAAGAAAGGGGAGCAGAAAGAGATATTGATTTCCAGACATTCGTGTTGGGGCTTTTTGTTCCTTCTCTAATAGGATCACGGCTTACCGAGAGGTATGGGTGGAGAAGGGAGAAGGAGGGAAAGGATGGAAGCAAAGATAACCACCTAGAGAATAGGAAGAGAGGCAGGGAAAGAAAGACGAAGCTGTGAGAGGAGAATCTAAAGCGGCTTAGGGAAGTAATCTTCTGTACACCCACGGTGCTCAGAGCAGAGCGTGGCTTATTGTTATAAATGAGCAGGACCACTGGAACATAGAGCAGAAAGGAGAGGGGCTCAACAAACATAGTAGCGACACAGTCTGAGAGGAAGCAAAGAGCACATAAATCACAAATCAAGTTATAGCCCAAACTCAAAACATTGCGTTTCTTTGTTAGGACCGTGTCATTAAAACACCTTCTTGGTAACATATAGCAAGAACATAACAGGTGAGTCCGAGCAAACGCACATCTGTTTCACAGTCACTTCCATGAGAATCTATGAACATAGAACACTAAAAAACACCATTATAATATAATATAATATAATATAATCAGGTAACTTTAAAACAAGCTATTATATCAAATGGACTGTACAAGTTTTGCTGTATAAATAGTATATTGCTAAAGAAGGACATGTGCTATACCACTTAATTTGTCATTATTTAGCCAGATTTCAGGGAAAAAAAACATTAAAATCATTACACAGTGTCTATCTTCCCACTGTCTAAACAACTGTGGATTTTACAATCTTCCCCCCATCTTACAGAGGAAATGTCGTTGAAAACCCCTTTTGTAAAGTGAATTCTCATAACTTGAAGATTATAACTGCCATTAGTTATAATGGTTCTAATTTGTATGAGGAGAGCATTTACACCCAACTGTGAAAATGTATTAATTAAATAAACTGACATTTATGCAAACTAAAAGCAAAACAAAACAGTACAAGAAATCAATTAAAACAGTGTGAATATGTTTGCAGTTATGGAACAAGCTAAGATGTTGTCTCTGAGCACCTGGGTAATGTGATTTGATCCCAGCTCATTATGAACTCATATGCACGAATATTCCCAATATTCATGTGGTTTTCCTCACAAACCACAAGTGTGTTTGTGTGTGAAGTGAACTAGTGTGTGTGTTAGTTACACTGCTCTGCTGGGTGAATGACAGTGGGAAGTTTCGTGCAATGTATCTTGCACCTTGGATTAAGGTGTCAAATCAATACCACATAATAATCACAAGTTATTTTAACAACAGGATGCGTGAAATTAATACGTTAAATTCTCTTCCTCCAAAGGGCCTGTCTAATAAACTGTCCGTTTTCCACCAGTGGTCTATCATATATGTCTGGGTTCTGAGAATGTCCCACTACAAATACTTTGTCACTCTCAATCCACTGATTAATATGAAACAGTATATTAAAAAAATCACACTGATTTTTTTTTTTTTCTTGTGTTTAGAACAATATTCAGTTAAGCTTATGTAAAAGTGGGACTTTGTGAGTGAGTTGAAGTACTGCTTATTTAAGGTTTAAATTCATTATGTGCTTTAATCTATTGTATTGTACATTTGTTCCTTGAGCAAACAAACATTTCCCAGTTTACTTACTTTTAATACAGTAAACCCTCCTCCATAATGCAATAAGTGGGCTCAAAGAAATTTGTTTGTGTAAAATGGAGGATTACTTTTTTGAGAGATTCATAAAAAACAATATTTTTTAGTTGGTCTTCCAGTTAGAAAGAAAAAAGGAAAAAAAATTCAAGTATTTGTTTTATTAAACATGTGAGATATTACAATCAAAACATGTATGTGACAAATATAATATGTACTAATACTAGCAGGAAAGTAATACGGTCACAACCCTCTCTGACCATGTTATCAGCAGCGTTATGAAAAGAGGACTTGGTAGATTGAACTATGGAAAAACAAGCTTGATTTCTCCATGGCATGTTTAGACATCCGTGATGAAAATTAATCAGAATTGGCTGGTAGCATCTTTAAAGATCCATTCCAAAGCTCTGGAAAATGGCAAACATGGGGTCAAAAATCCCCACAACACTGGACTCAACTGTTTACAGATATGTAGCAGGAATGCATTGCGGGAGAACCATGGGGACCCCCCCCACCTCTGTTACACTACTAATATTAATCGTAAATTTTACCCAAATGTGCATCATCTTCAATAAATCATGTGCATTCGTTGCTGTCAGGAGATGTTGGTAACTGGAAAAGGAGCAGGACAGGAGCTGTGTGTTATGTCTTATTGCAGACTGACTTACTACAGGGTTCTACTCTAGCTTTTTTTTTTGCGTTTTATTTAAGAAAGAATTTCTCTGCTGCAAAGAGGAAAAAATAGCTTCACCTCCATTAAAAGGTAGCTGTGTGTGAGGGGGAAGGTTCCGCATAATGTCCCAAAACTGCACAGTTTTTACTTTATCCAATGCATTTCTGGGTGTTTTACCTGTGATGCCTGTTGCCAACAAAACAACCTTGTATATATAAAACAGACGAAAACACACAAAACAGGAGATTGAGGAGATAATGTTATTTTTTGGTTTCAGGCATTTTGAAGTGGACAACTTTAATGTTGCTTCATATGAATAAATAATCAAACCCCCGTCTAATGCTCAGTGTTTCTGTTATAGAGACTGTGAGATCTTCCATCCATCTATGTTTAGTTGCGGAGTCCTGTCAGGAGCCAATCCTGGGCTCATCGGGCATTAAGCTGCGAAATTTTGCCAGTCTATTGTAGAACAGTCACACATGCACACAATTCAGACTGACCAATTAAACTGGAAAAAAAAAGTTTAACCTGGGAACCCCATACTGGCACAGAGAGAACGTCCGAACTCCACATAGACTGACTTGGATTCGAACCTGCGTCGGAACAGTAGCGATGCCGTGAAGTGGCAGCTGTGCTCTTGAACCACCGCCCCATATGACGTTTTTGAAAAATCCGTCAAATGAAAAATGTGTAAAACCATTTTTTACGCCATTATATCATAATCTGTTTTTAAAACATAACCTAACCGATGAATAAATGGAGGGATTAAGCTATATTATTGATTTTGACGCAGACTTCCGGTCCCAGTTGCGCCGCTATGTTGAGCGACTCGTGTAAAAGATTTCACCAGCAGGTGGTTGTATTGCTTCACAAATTAGATTTGGATGAACTGCATTTTTTTCATATAACGGAACAAAAAAAAAGTTCAGCATATGTCGTTGCATTTTGGATATTTCTCTTGCTGTCAGTTTAACGCAGTTTAAATTTGTCATATTTGTTATCGCTTGCCGCTTACTTATGTATATTATGTGTGACGGACAGCTCAAAAAAAGTTGTTTTGTCTCCATCTACTGGTGGTAATATGTAAACGTCTACTGTTGTGCTCGTTCTTGACGGTCATCTATACTTCAGACCAGCTTCTAGACCTCCTGCAGCTACACTTAAATGTCTCTTATGGTTTGTTGGGAACCAGTGGAAAAGTCTGATTCTCACTGTGATATCATCTTTGATGTTATCTTTGGATGCACTGCTAATGCTAAATATTGCTGACAAGAGTTAGTTAACACCTTTTTTGCTGTGTATCTGGTGTCAGTTAGCTGATGGTTCATGTTTTGCATCGCAGGTGTCCAACTTATGACTGCTTTTGATTTTGTCCTTCACGCTCCACACTATACACTGAAAACCTTTTCCAAGTGGAACAATGCCAAACAAATTTGCATAGTTTTAATAAAAACTCATCGACCGTAGATGATATGCTGAGATATTATGACATGAATGTACAACAAACCGAAAACAAAAAATTACTTCATATGAAATTCATTATGACCATTAGAACAGAGTCTGTGGCATCTGGTAATCCGGTGAAGAGTAATAGTCACCAGATAATAACTAAAATAATAACAATAATTTTATTTTGAAGCCATCATTTTAAATCCACGGCAAAAAAAAATCATACGGGATAAATTAAATGTGATCACTTACATAAAGCTCTCATGTCAAAACCATAATTTTATCAATGCTACACTGCTATGAGCATGTTATTTTAAAATGATTTTTCTTATGGACAAAAATCAGTCTATTTAAATTACCAGTTTTCTCCTAAGCCAGTACATGGACTGTAAAAGAGTCCCTGTTCACTACATGTACAGGTGTACATTTCTCAAAAAAGCAAAACATATTTTCTTCAGTTCTCTGTTGAGAAACACTGGTTTGTTGGCAATGAATGCAGCCATCAATCAGAATTACTTCACAAATGTAAAAACATCTTAGAAATATGCACGTAACAGATTATGTGGCTATGTAATTCTAAGTGGTTATACAATTCATTCATAACCTATATAAAGTTAAGATTATACAAAGTAGTAGTTATTTATCACATTATTTTATTTTAAGCTATTACCCCTGTAACCCTATTCAGTGGATCCTTATTGTTGGCAGCTGTTTGGACAAGGATTTTGAAAATGTTGTTCATTTAAGGACGCATGAGCGAATTAAAGAAGTCATGTTTTACATAATTTAAGACTGCCATACCATCGTTTATAGGTGAAGGTAGTGCTGCTGGAGAGAGACCATTGGGCCCACAGATTTTGTGGAAGGTAAAGTCACAGACACAGAAATACAATACAGGTAGGAGGGATTAATACTCTGACGAACTATTTAACATAGAAATAAATATAAAGTACAATAAGCTAGGGCTGTACAACTGGGACTCTTTATGCCTTCCACACTCTGACCTGTGCAGATCTTTGTTGTGTGCAGGGCCTTCTTTTATATCACCAGCCCCACCCTTTGTAGATCACGCAATGTTCGGAACTTCTCGCATTGTATATCACGGCTGTATTTAAACAAACCCTACTTGTTCACATTCATTTTTCACCTATGGCATAGTCAGCTATACATTATGCTACACAGATACAGTATCGGGCAGTAAGTATTTTACAAATGTCAACCCACGTTATCCTTTCATGTGATATTGGTACCTTGCAAAGGGAAGGGTGGGCAGTTACCTGGAGGCACTAAGAAGATGGTTCAAAAGCACCAACTCTGTTCGGCTGTAAGGAAACAGTAAGTAGTGCTCCAAAGTAGCAGTGTGACAAAACAGCGGGGAAAAAAAATCAATCTATTTTAGGAGAGCCAAAGCTAAGTACTGCAGTACAGCAAATATATATGGTTAGTGAATGAATTCTTGAAAATTTTCCTGCTGTTTTTTTGGATTGTGGTATGAATATACCCACAAACATAGCACTGTGATGCTGTGAGTTTGGCTGTGTGTGTGTGTGTGTGTGTGTGTGTGTGTGTGTGTGTGTGTTGGGAAAGCCCAGTCTGTTACAAAGGCCTTTTAAGCACGTGAATTCATCTTAACAACTGAAACAGAGACCCATCTTAGTTTTCTGGGCCACAGTATTTTTTCCCTGTGAGTTTTGCAAGCTCAATAGTCCTTCTCTAAATATATGTAACATTTGTCAATAGGAAACCAGTCCTCAGTTGTTATTAGTTCAGTTGAGAACCTTATCCAAGACCACTAACAATATTAGTTTTGTATATTAAGTTGCTTAATATACATATTAAGTATTTATTTGCTTAAATAACGTATCAATTAATACAGGAGAGAATTGTTGCTGGACTAGTTCAGAGAAAATATCTTGATCAGCATATTAAAGCAGGAAGAGAAACTGACTAGGGATCCTCAGATTACAAGACATATTAGTAACCAGCAGCTATTCCAGTATTTTAAAACCATCCATTACTGGTTTAAAGTGAAGCTTTGCACAAATTGTTAACACATGTTCAAGCTTAGAAATCATTTCCAAGGCAGGATGGTAGTTCAATGAATAGTACTGCTATTTCAGCGGTTGGCCTGTTCTGGTGTGGGTTTGAATCCAGCTTTTGCTGTGTTGAGTATGCATGTTCTCCTTGTGTCTGTGTTGGTTTCTTCTGGGTGCTCTGGTTTCCTCCTTAAGACTTGTGTTTCAGTTTAACTGCTAACTCTAAATTGCCTGCACATGAGTGGCCAACTTGACTGACATCCCATCTAGGGTGTAGTTTCAAAGCTTGATGCCTGGTAGTTCGGGCATCTAGATTACGGCAACCCAGCTATGAGTAGATAGGTATTTCGTTGTTTTTTTACTGTTCTGCTGCGTGACGTTTACATGGTAAAGTCCCAATCTTTGCCGTGACTACAGTGTTTCATTAACAGCTCGAAGTGATTATTAACATAACCACTAGAGGTCAGTAAAGTCTCATTTAAAAACTCCTGCCGATGTTTTCCCTGTAGTATCGCTGTAAACGCCTCAAACTGACATTCACACACACACACGCACACACATATATATGACTAAATAAGCGTTATTTACTATGTCTAACCACTAAGAAGAACATAATCTGGAATGGAGAATAAATCCAATAAATTATTTACTTATGCCAGATTGTTTTATTTCGCAGAAATAATTATCCAGTTAATTGTCTCAGTTTGAGGCTTAAAATAAGCCACACAAAATTGTGTTCTAACAGCAAAAGCCGCAACGAAACGAGACGTGATAAAACTGCTGTCGATTTGATGCTTTCTGTAAATTAAAAAGTTGAAATAATATTTAAATACTTAATACTAATGGCCGTTAAAATGCAGGGCTTTGTCCTTACTGTTGCGGGGTGTTACGTGTAATAAAATAAAACGTTCCAATTCAAAAATAATACAATTGTTGGCTTTATACAGCCAATATTTGTGTAATGCCCGTGTAAATCGCAGTGAGGGAAGAGTTTTGCTCGGGATACTATTTTTAGTTGAATCTGTCACATTATACCTGGTCCTTTCCACGTGCTTAACTCGAACATTGGCAAATATTTGAGGGCTGTATGCAAAACATGTAGGGATGTGTAGCCAAACGACGCTGGGGATTTTTTTTTTTTTCAGTTAAAAAGCGATACAAGGATAAAAACGGATTCATATGAGCGGCTGCGAGGGGCTGGTGTCCCACCTGGGGGGTCCGCGGCCGGACCCCCTGCACCCTTCAACGGGATTAGCGGTTATACTCGAAGGAAAACAGATTTTACTAGTAGCGCTACATTATTAACTTTCATTAAGCAGTTAGCCCAACTACGTGAGGAACACGTAGCCTGTTTAACACAGTTTCTATATTTTTATATGGTTTCCACGCAGCGTGGGGTAATAGAAATAAAACGAACTGCCGCTCGCGGACCGCTCGCAGCTGCAGGCCGAGGAGCCCAGCGCGAGGGGACGGGAGCGCGCCTCGTGACCGCGCGCCGCACTCCCTGCAGCTGAGCAAACAGGGCGCGCCCGCGGTCACGGTGGCGCGCCGCCACGCCGGCGGTAATTAGACACTTAGAGAGCAAAACAGCCGCAAAACAGCCGCAAAACGAGCGGTTTGATGGCGGATTATCGCCGCAATGGCACAAAGACACGAGGACAGGCAAGAGAGAGAGAGAGAACACACACACACACACACACGGCAGTTATTGCGACCCACAGTTTATAGATTTTAACACCACACAAAAAAATGTTATTAGAGAAACAGTTTTATTGTATTTTTCTGCCCCCTTTCTTACAGTTAGATATGGAGTTTCGGTGTGTGCTTAATGTCTGTTAATACTCGACACAAAGTGTGTGTACAGTTACTCTTAACAAAAGTTAAAGTCACGATTAGCAATAAGGTGCTTGAAGGTGACTTAAGGACAGTTAAGGCTGTGGGGGTGGGGATGCAATACAGGCTCCAGTTGGGGGGATATAATGGTTTGGGAGCCTTGGGCAAAAGTAGGAAATGGGGCCTCCTGTTCTGCTTTTACTTACTGGTTGGAACAGTCAGGCCTAGTTGTAAAAATAAGTTATCAGTGGTTCCTGGACTACTTAGCAGAAGAGCTGCTGTCAAGGTCCCTGCTGCGTCTTGCATCTACGCTCATTTATGAAGCACGAATTTCCCATTATTACCTACTATAAGCTATTAAATCCATTCATACACGTTGTTCGTTATTTTTTTGTCTTTGCACTGCTGCTCCAGAGTTTAAATCTGTCTGCCGTTTACCTGCCTTTGCCGATTTGCAGACAGCAAACAGGACAGGGTGTCGGATAACTAAAATAAACTCAATATGCCAACAACTTGCTTTAAAGAACAAACTGTGCATTTGTACCTGCGATTGGTCTCCAGCCTATTAGTCCTAACTATAAGTTTTCATTAACTGTCCTTGACTAGATGAACAATCGGCCCGCAGCCGCTTTGGCTGTTTCAACCTTCAGCAGGTGTGTAGTGACATCATTACCACGCCATACAGGTGAGGTGCTGGTTTGAGGATTTTTATATTAATGCTGAGAATACTTAACAGTAGCTGAGACGTCGGATGTGTTCAACTGGAATATTTATACGGCATAATTAATCTTGAATTTGATAATGCTAAGTTTGCCAAACCCTGTGAAATAACTAACATAAATGATTAGGGAACAAATGTTACGTTGAAAACTTCTGAAGAAATCCGTGCCTCTGTAGACCTTAGTGCCTTACTGTAAGTAAAGACACAGCACCGGTATTCTAACCTCATATCACTTTCACCCGCAACCAAGACAGATTTCTGTTGCTAAACCTGTTTCTTTGAACATGACAGCTTTATAGCAGGTGTTTAAATCTAGCTGTCCTTTACCAGCATTTCAGCTTTCGTGCAGGTAACAGAAGAGGATGTCTGATAAGTAAAAGAAAACCACAGCACACATTTGCTTTTACTGTTGAAAAGCTGACTGTTTTTCAGTGTACCTGTTGTCGATCTCCAACCGATTTAGATACCCAACACCTGACTGTCCTGAGGCTCGGTTAACAATCAAGAAACTGTAACAGGTGTGTATTGATGTAAAATTCACATTAAATGACGCCCCAGTGTGTAAAATACAGTGTGCCTGAGAGCTCGCTATCTTCCCTGTGCTGTTATTGCTGTTACTACTGCACTGGGGTAGTGGGGCAACACCACGGAGTCCTTCATTACAGCCGGGTCTGAAAGGGAAGTACTTGGCACTGGGCTCCTCGAAATAAGAGCTGTGACGGTACTTTTGAAATGCTTGATATTTCACTATAACCTAAAAGTTAGTTCATAATTAATTTTTTTTCCCCACTGGACCTTAGAATTTGTGAGGCTCTCATTGCTTGGCTACCTTTGCTAGATGGTAAGTCTTCCTCTGGCCACAGTGTCTGAGGAAACACCAGTATGAGGACCAGTGTAAAATCCTCAGGTTCTTCCAGCGATGCTTAACACAGATTTGATCTGTCACTATATAAACAGATGTTTATGCCTGGATGTCTTTTTTAAAGTAAATCACCATTCTATGGTGTAACAATATGCTATTATTTTACTTTTCAATATGTTGACGTCCGTGGTAGTGACGTCCGGCGTCAGACTTTACTCTTAAAATGCAAGTGAGCAAATGTTTTCATTTGCTTCTTGGTTTATTCAGGAAGCTGCGATGATTTTTGCGTAAATAAGGTTTGGTGCCGGGAGACAGATCTGTGCAGATCATTACTGTAACTGCTGTTAAGCGGCAGGGTGTTCTGACTTCGTGACAATGTAAACTTTTCAGCCGGAGACACCACTTTGAGAGGTACGCGTGCTTGGTGTCTACACTCACGAGTGAAAATTCTAGGCGACGCTTCAAGGAAATGTCGCGCAGCCTATAGCGAATGCGCATCAGATGCAAGTGATGCTGTGTGTGTTGTGCTCGGCGACGTGCTGAAGCGCCTGTTATTAGGAGCCTAGTCAAGAGTGTTTGTTGCCCCAGCTCTACCAGCTCACCTTTGTACTTACATATATATAAAAAGGAAATAGATTACAGAAAACAGGTCACTTTTCAGAATGAGATATGCCTTTTAGCCATTACAGTACATTAAATTACTTTTTTCCAATTTGGCTGCTCTCCTAGCAGTGTGGGATCTGCAGTTATTCATTCATATTTAACAGCCATTCAGCTGCACACGTGCAATAGCAGCTGCTTGACTGGTGGATCCCAGCAGGAGAAACAGTCTGCTTCTTTTTGTGTAATTATCCCTATTTATTACCTCCTACATCTGCTGGGCCTCGGCTGGCCACTCACACAATCAGCTGATCTTTGGTTGGGCTTTTTATATTTATTTTTTGACCACCCCCATAGCCTCCACCCTCCGCTCCATCCTTGTCTCCTACCGTTTCCCAGACGGTGTGTTTCAGGGGAACGGTGGCTGTGAAGCTCGAGTGGCTGCTAGAGCAGGAGACCAAAGGTAAAGTGCTGTTTCTTCACAAACTGTGAACTCCATTTGCCTGGCCTTGGCCTGGCTTTTGATTGCCCGGTGACACGTAGGTAACCACATTAGGGGCAGTCAAAGGAAAATGAGAGAAAGCCCTGAAAGTGACATCTTGCTGACCGCTGGGCCTTTTAAAGCCATGTCAGGGAAATTAGCCTGACTCCACAGGCTCCAAACTTTCTGGCCGTTGCCATGACACTGCCAGTTGCTGTGCTCCCTCGGGGCCCTTGCCCCCCCCCCCCCCCCCCCCCCCCCCCCATCAACAGCACCCCTGCCTGGTGTGTGTGTGAGAGAGAGAGAGACAGAGAACTAGTATATTTGTCCNTGCCCCCCCCCCCCCCCCCACTTCTCTGTTAACAGTCCTGTTGAGCAACGGAAGGACAGGTGTCCAAACGTCAACCACTTTGTCACTACAAAGAAAAAGGTAAAGTCTGAGTTCTACATGAAAATAATATTCAGTATTTGCAATGGTCTGTAATACTGTGCATCCTGTTCAATGAATGTTGAGTTTATTTACCGAATTTATTACTGACTACATGTATTCTTTTCCTGTTTCATATCCAAAGCCAGTTTAAATGGAAGCAGCTAAAAGAATTATCATTATTTAAGCTATCAAGTTTTTTGTATCAGTTTTTTAAAAATAAAATATTTAAATTTAGAGGGAAAATCACTGCACAATTACATTTATTTTGATTTCAGGAATCCTTGCATTGAGTTCTCTTTCCCAGTTTCCATTTGCCATTGAATAGTGTGAAGCACAGCCTGCTGATGTAGTTTGAATTGTGAATGGAAATGAATGTTTCTATAATGAAAGCGTGTGTTTGTTGAGTGTAGGTGTGTTTTAGCTGTGAACAGATCCAAACTAAATTATACATTGATTTATAAGGCGCAACAACCTGAACCCAGAGTATCATTTTCACGAATGCTTGAAAGCCTGGGAGAGGCAAGTTTTAGGTGATGGATTATTAATAAAATATGTAAATACCTCTCAAAGCAAAAGTGGCCATAATTACCACGAAATAAATAGCTGTGCTGTCTGTCAGGAGCAAAATTAAAATAAAAAAATAAAAAAATAAAATAAGGCTACATGTAGTGATTGTTGCTATTGGTCCTTTTGTAATTGTCTATGAAAAATGTCTGAGAAATTGAACAAATACTACTGTGACATACACATCTACAGTTGTTTTAGAGAAAGTGATGTCTTTCTCTACAACACCTTACAAACCTGTTAAGTTTGTATACTGAGGTCCTTGCAACGATTAAGCCTTTCATATTTTTCCTTTATCAGTTTAAAGTGTGTCTGCACCTAGCCCAGCATCCCAAGCTTCTGGGATAGATTCTAGACCCCACAGCAGGGCACGCGGTTAATGATAGTGAAAGAGTGTGTGAATTTAGGGTAAGTACTTTGCTCGGTTGTACTACATAAGGAGCAGGGATTGAAGCCAATGACCTTCCTATCGCCAGGCAGCAGCTCTAACCGCTACGCTACCTGCCGTCCTTGTCAGGCCTCATTTGGTGTTTTCTCCCTTTTACTTCAACTATAAAAACTGGACATTTAGACTTTGTTGGAACTCACTGTTTTGCCAGTCCTTTCATTTTGTTCTTTTTTCGGCCTCGCAACCGATACCGAGACGCGCTTGCGTGTTCTGTGTGGATTTCAATTAGGAACCTTTTGAGCTACCACCAAAGTGTCACGCGAGCTTTGTCTTTTCTAACCCCTTTGTGCTCCTCTGGACAAATACAGTCATTTCATTCAGGCTTCCTGTACAATAAACACAATCTCGTTGATGTTTTCCTTTCTGGATTAAAATTCCAAACTGCGAAACTAGGGTGCAGCAATTCAAGTGTAATATAATTAAAATAATTAAGATAATTAAATATGTTAGATTACGACTGAGATAAATCACAGCTGAAACGCTTTGTTGAAATCCTCGGCCGTGTACCTGTGTACTACCGAAAAGCCATAACCACGGGTACAAAGACCCACAGAAGAATGCCATAGGTCCGTGGAAAGAGGTGGCGGTACACTTTTATAATTGTACATTGTAAATCCAAGACGGAGGTGGAACAGGGACAAAGGCGCAGTTCTCCCTCCCTGCTGTGAATTCCAGTGGCCCAGAATGGGGAATTGAGTGTGTAGTTTGTGTGTTACAGTGAGAGATTTTTTTTGGCCACTGGCTCGCTGCATTGATTGTCTTCGGCAACCATGGTTTTCTCCAACTGGAAATAGACATCCGGTGTGCAGTAATGCAGGGACCCCCTTATCGAGATCCCTCGTGCACCTGAAGCTGTCAGGAGCCATTAACCTTTTCTGCTTATCTTGACGCTAGTGATTAGCGAAAATCCCTTAAAGTCCCATTGATGTGCTGGAGAAGGAGGGGGCACAATTGTGGGCTCCGAAGGGAGAGATGTGCTGAGTTAGTGATGTGGGACGATAGTATTATGAGGCAGGATGTGGATCTGCTCATTTGTCATTCCTTTTATGAGCCAGTCTATAGGGTGACACTAATGAATGTACTGCATAATCGTAGTGCACTTGGTCAGTTTTTTTTCTTTGCCTTTTAACTGAAGTGTCTAATTGATTTAAAATACTAATTGCAAGACACCGATAAGATGTGAGATGCGGGGTTTTGATAAAGTAATAAAGGTGCAGCTTGCGCGTGTTGTAGATTCGCTAAGTTCTTTGTTTTCGAATTTGACGTGACTATTATTTCTGCTTTTTGCTTCAAGTGAAAGCTTTTTAAATGTGCTGCCTAGAAATATTAAAAAATAGTGTTTTTACATTAAATATGGCGGTGGTTTAACGTTGCCTGATGGTCTGGAGAATATAGACTGCAAAAATGTAAAAAAAAAAAAAAAAAAAAAAAAAAAAAAA
>UFQX01000331.1:498262-524974 GCA_900497675.1 Arapaima gigas | reverse complement strand
CCCCCCCCCCCCCCCCCGGTTTTTAGATCCATCTTCTCTAAGAATTCTGTGTAACTCTTAATGATGGTTTGAAAATGTATCTGTATATCTGCACTATACACTGTTGTGTGTGTGTGTGTGTGTGTGTGTGTGTGTGTGTTTCTGGTAAAGTGGAGTAAAATGCTGTGTTTTCATAAAGAATAGACCAATTAGACTTTTGCAGTAAATGAGCACAAGTGCAGGAAAGATGATGAATATTCCATTGATGAGCAGAATTTGGTTAATCATCTCAGCTCATGAACTCATGAAAAGGTGTCAGCCATGACTTCTGTAGGGGAGAGCGATTTGGTGACTTGAGGTGAATCAGAGGTTCGTGATTGCATTTCCGATTTTTGAAAGGCTCGGGCGCCGTCTATAAATGGCATTAGATTAATAAGAGCGAATTACTTTGTGGGCATACTATGCTCATCACAGGAAGCAGGAAGATTTTGTGGTAAATCAGGAAAACGTCATGAAAGGAGAATGTCGCTGCAAATCTTTCAGTTTGTAGTCAAAAGGTCTAAATTGTAAATATTTAATATTTCTGATTTTGTGTCATTTCTCTGTGAAATTTCCTCACTTGTTTTCTCCCTCCAAATTTGGCAGATAATATGAGGGAACGAGAAAAGCAGACTATTGCCTTGCACGTCTTACTTATCATATTAATTAAAATCTGGTCCTACAATAGTGCCAGCAGCTGTAGAGAAAGCGAGGGAAATTAAAAGACGTTTGATTTGTTGTGTTGCTAATGTGACACTTATTATGCAGGTCAATTTGAAACAAAAGCAGAATGCAGCTATGCTAATACAGATGCAGAAGCTGGCCAGTTGTGCAGAAATGAGTCTCTGCTAAATGTTGCATTATGATCTCCTCAAGCAAGCTGTGCTTTTTGAAGACAAGTGGTCACCATGGAGAAAAGGCTCTCTCTTTTCACCATTTGTACATGTGTTGGGTGGCAAGGCTATATTTTATATGGCATCCAACTGTGTTCCAGTGAAGATACATATGGCAGGGAACATTTTATTTACATTACAAGTTCCTTTAAAAATAGAAATAGAACAGATGGAAGACAAAGTTTCACCAACTCATATTGCCATGCATTATAGTCATGAGGACCAATGATATGTAGCATAGACATAACAATAGCAAAACACTCTTAGCTGGAATTTAACCAATACCTATATTGCTCTATCATTTCAAAATATTAATGTCCAGCCAGTGACAGCTTGCGGTAAAACAAAGTCAGCCGCGACATACATGCAAAGCGTTACTGTATTTTGCATTGCATTTGGGAATTCGACTTCAGTTATCCTTGTTTTATATAATTCATCAGCCGTGTCTTGCCATGTATCGACCAGAAAACGACAAGAGCTCATCATTGCTAACATTCGTGACAATTGCACTTGACAGCTAAAGCCATCAGTTCAAATAAAACCATCAGGAACGGCTGCATCTTCACGCGACTCGAACTTTGCAGATTTTGGAGGCATCAGTCTTCTTTTTATTTTCCGTGTTCTGCCAGCAACCAGCCTTTCGTATGTTTACTGTCAAAGAGTGGAAAACACATTAAACAGCAACTAATTACGGAAAACACGTCTGATGTGTGGCTGCCAGTCAAGCAACGCTCAGCAAGAACTGAAAGAAAAAGATATATAAAGAAGGAGGTGAACCAGAGAGTCTGTCTGCATCACAGGAATAGGTTATCTAGCTCTTTCACGAGTCCCGAGATTCAGCTAGAAGACGTCAACTGTTTGACAGCCTTGACAGGAAATCATGCAGATTTTTGGTTAAAAGTGGGTTATGAATGGAGGGGGGAGGAAAAGGGTGGAGGGGTCAGAAAATGTGTGGCTTGCTGGCCCAAAAGTTCACCCTGATAGCAGAAGGCAGGGGACAAAGGCAGGCCGGGCCAATATTGGACACTGAGCAAGGTCACTCCAGAGGTGATTCAATTCCAGCAATTTTGACTGAACGAGATTGTGTGCATGACCCTTGATCCCTTTACACTCATAACTTAAAAACACGAGATGAAATAAAAGTACAAAATCTACATCGCATTTATGCGTGTTGTGCGTTTATCTGAATGTGTGATACGTTCAGTTCTTTGCCAAGTCATCCAAGTCATGTTCTGGTCCAGATACGGGGGGTAAAAGTGAATATTTTTTGATGATGTCCACATTTAAAAGTAGTCCAAGGTGCATGGAAAGAAACAGCTCTTACCAGTAAAAATCAGGTTCTTTCACAGTCTCAATATAACAGGTTGCAAAGTAATTCAGAAATCATTACTAAACGGACTACAGAAAGTGTAGGTTTGTTGAGTGTGATCCTTTTATTAAAAGTGGCAGTGAGGTTGGCTTTCCAGAAAGAACCATGCCAGCAACTCATCATATGCTGTACATATCATCAGTCTGAGTCAATCTATGTCTTTCTGTGGTGTCAATCCGTTTGCTTTGGCTCACAGATCTCTCCTTGTTATTTCAGTTTATTCTGCTTTAAGTCCAGACTGACTTTTTTTTTTTTTTTTTTTTTTTTTTGCCAGTAATGAAATATGAAGGGTAGGAGGTCAAGAGGAAGAGGTGAGAGGACATGGCTTTGGAGTTTTTCTCATAGCTGATAACTTTTGTAACCATAATCCGGTATCACAGGAAAGGCTGATTCACCTGTCATTTGTTTATCGACATATTTTTTGAGGTGGTAATCACTCTGGAGGAGAATCTCACTGGAATCTAATGAAACCCCCCGAGAGAAGCAGTATTTGTGAGTTTTTATTGACCTGGGCATCCTGTCTCCGCTGGACATCCCTCTTCTTGGACACACTTTTTCAGTCATCAGACTTAAATCATGAAGTTTCACTATATACTTTTCCTTAAAGAAGATGGTGTGAAAGATTTTTTTTTTCCATTTCTTTGACCCTTGTGTTACGGTTAGAAGCAGTGAGGAAGAAAAAAATTAATAGTTCTGTGTGGAAATTATACATTTTAATATCTTCAGCAACCCAGGTGTGTCAGAGAGAAGAAAAAATACATCCATACATTATCTTTTTGTCACACACTGTCTAAACTCTCTCCTATCTGATGTCCATTGAAATTAAAATTGTCATGGTAAACAAATAGATGGAAAAACAATGTGTTTCAAAGTGTGTAGTTTTTTTCCCTCATCTTTTATAAATAATTGCTATTGTGATTGGCTGGTTTCTAAAGATAATGACATATAATTGCCTTATATGTCTTAAAGTGTTGAACAGGAAAAATGCTGGGAGTCTCTGTACATCTGTGATTTGAATGAATTGTTAATGGGTGAACCTGCCAATTGCATGTAATGAACTTTAAAAAGCAAAAGCTTCTTGAAAATTAATTTTATGTTTTACAGAACTGCAGGCACAAAGTACAGGTAGCTGCAAAGATTGCAAAAACAAGCAATAAAACTGCTAATAAATATGACAATGCTACTTATTACATCAAAAGCAGGGCTTCTGTAGTTATTCTGAATGTCTGTATGATTTGGTATTGTTATTTTGCCGAATACCCCCGTTGCACAAAGGAATACGTGCTGTGATGAGATGGAAATTTTATTATATCTTCTGTTCTTACTGGCGAAATGGTGAAATGCACATCATTATAGAACCAGCTAAATATTATTTGAACCAAGTGCTGCAGCTGTAGAACTCCTACCTCCATGTACAAATGTGGATTCTACAAAAGAAGAGTGAAAAGGGGTTTTCTGGATCCATCCCCCTTCTACAGACATTGGCAATTCATTGTATTTGTGTTTCATTATGGAGCCTTAAATAGACAGTGCCAGCTATTAGCTTGGCTAGTTTTAATGTAGAAAACACAGTACACTGTCTGTTCAGGCAAATGTATCCTGGTTGTTTTTCTCAAATTGTGACAGAAAGTGTGTAGGACATCTGGCTTTTCAGCCAACAAACTTGGACTGATTTCCACTTATTGTGTTTACAAAATATCCCTGTCTCTCTGTTACTTACTATTATCCTTTCAAGAGAGCTGCTTGGTCCTTCACTTTCCCCAAGCTGACATCTTAGAGAAGGTTGTCCTTCAGACAAGAACAATGTTTCTTTATGGCTAAAGAAATATTATTTATTATGCATCTGGAATGATTGTTCCTTAACCAAAAAGTGAAGAGCAAAGAAAGCCATAGCAGCCTGGTAAAAGTTTCCATCATTGAAGAGCCGTGATTTATGACAAAAGCATGAAAACAGTTTCACTTGAAGAAAAGCCAAACGCCTTTGCAACCACAAAGCTTAAGTGAGTTTGGGAAGAAGCACATATTGTAATTATGGTAATTACTTTCAGCTTTATTTGGTTTAAAGCAATCTGAGCATTCGGTCTAAAGACGGTACCCAAGGTGTGCATCGTCCACTTGCAGGCCCTGTAGAACCTGTCTCAATTATGTATCGTGACATTGGATATGGTCTTCTTGAACTCTCAGTGCCTATTAAAAAGTATTCACCCTCTTTGGACTGTTCATGTTTTTTTTTTTTTTTTTGCTTTATGAGATTGGATATAATTAGGCTTCTTTGACACTTGTTCATCAGAAAAGAGACTCATAAATGTCAAAGTGAAAACAAATCTTTACAAATTTATCTAAATGTATTACAATTATTAAACACAAAATAAGTGATAACTGCATAAATATTTGACCTCTTTCCTATGACACGCCCAAATTATCACCGGTGCAGCCAATTGGTTTTAGAGGTCACATAATAAGGTAAACAGAGATCACCTCTATGCAGTCAAGGTGTTCAAAGTGATTACAGTATAAATACAACTGTATCTGGAAGGTCCAGTTGTGCGAGAGTCAGTTTCCTATCAAAAACCAGTGCACTAAAACAAAGGAACACTCTAAACAACTCTGTGAAAAGGGTCTTGAAAGGTATCAGTCAGTAGATGGATCCAAGACAATTTCCAAGTCAATGAATGTCCCTTGGAGTACAGTTAAGTCAGTCATTAAAAATCTACCCAAAGCTACCATCCTTAAAAACCGAGTGACTGTGCAGTGAGAGGCCATCAAGAGAATTATGACAACTGTGAAGGAGTTACAAGTTTTTGTTGCTGAGACGGAAAACACTGTGTATACAACAGCTGTTGCTTGGTTGCTTCACCAGTCGCAGCTTTGTGAGAAAGGGTTCCAGAGAAAGAGAAACCCACTGAATAAATATCATGTCATAAATTACATCTTTGCTAGTTTGCCAGAAGGCATATGGGAGACTCTGAAATCAAGTTCAGGGAGGTTGTATGGTCTAAGGAGACCAAAACTGAGCTTTCTGGTCATTTTACTAAACACTATATTTGGAACAACCCAAATGCCTCACATCAAAAACATACAATCCCCCACCATCAAGTGTGGTGGTGGCAGCATCATGCTATGGAATGCTTCTCTGCAGCAGGTTCTGTGTAGGTAGAGGGTAAAATTATTGCAGCTAAATACAGTTTAATCCTGAAAGAAGACCTGCTTGTCTGAAAGAAAATCTCCTGAGTTAGTTTATTTTCCAACAACACAATGACCCCAAACATAAAGCCAAAGCTACACAGTAATGGTTTTAAAAACCACAATGTTGATATCCAAGGGTGGCCAAGTGTGAGTCCAGACCTCAGTCCAATTGAGAATTTGTATCTGGGCTTGAAAATAACTGTTTGCTCATGGTCCCTATACAGCCTGACAGAGCCTAAACAGCTTAACAAAAAAGAATGAGGATAAACTGCAGTGTCCAGATGTGAAAAGCTGATGGAGACCCATCCACACAGACTCAAGGGTCTGATTGCTGCCAAATGTGCCCCATTAAATACTGACTTGAAGGGTGTCCATATTTTGTATTTCATAATTTTAATAAATTTAGATAAAGCCATAGAGATTTGTTCCCACTTTGACATTTAAGTCTTTTTCTGATGATCAGTGTCAAAAAAGCCCAGTGGAATCCACTGTGATTCAATGTTGTAAAACAATAAAACATGAAAAAGTATAACACAGGAGAATACCTTTTAATGGCACTGAATCCAAGTAGGTAATGATAGTCTATAAAAAGGTGAGCTACAGTGTCTCCAGATCAGTAAAGCTGCCAGGTGACCAGATGTTCAGATCAGTTTCCCTGTCCCACTTATCCTTGTGAGGGTTGCAATGGGAGGAGGCCGGGATGCTCCTGTTCCCCGCAATCGTCTCCAGCTCCTTCTGGGGGATCCCTAAGTGTTCCCAGGCCAGCCAAGAGGTACAAGCTCTCCAATGCGTCCTGGGTCTACCCTGGGTCTTCTTCCGAGTGGGATGTGCCTGGTATAACTCCCAAGGGAGTTAGCCAGGGGGCATCTTCACAACATGTCCAGACCCCTTCAACTATCCATTCTCTGTCCAGAGCAGTAGCTCTACTCCCAAGACTCCCCTAGATCACTAAGCTTCTCATCCTGTCACAGAGGATCCGCCCAGCAATATGGAAGAAAAAACCTGCTTTTATCTGCGATTTCACTCTTTCGGTTATTATCCACAGCTCATGACTGTAGTTGAGGAAGGGAATGTAGATTGAGAAGACATTGTCCGAAAACTCAGCTCCCACTTCACTAGTGCAGGCCACTGCCAAAACTGCACCAATTCGCCTTTCAATCTTCCATTTGCTTCCATTACTCACGAACAAGACCCTAAGATATTTGGTCTCCTCAGCTAGGTGAAGCTGTACCCCTCTCACCTGGAGAGGGCAATGACCTCAGTGTAAGAGGTGCTGATTCTCATACCTGCTACTTCACACTTGACACTGAACCATTCCAGTACAGATCGAAGTTCGCAGTCTGAAGAGATCGAAAGAACAACATAATCTGTAAAAAGAAGAGATACCACCCTTAATCCCCCTAACCAAAGACCCTCCGGTACTCCTCTGCACCTTGAGATAGGAGCGGAGACAAGACACAACCTTACAGGAGTTCGATGCCCACATTGAATGGAGTCAGTTTAATACTGAGAACATGAACACAGCTCAAACTGCACTCTTATAGGGGATGGATAGCATGCATCAGTGCTCCTGGTACATCATATTCTTGCAGTACCTCCCAAAGCACATACCAAGGTACATGGTTATATGCCTTTTCCAAATATGTAAAATAAAATGTAGACTGGGTTAGGATATTCCCACGACCCCTTAAACACACGTTCCAGGGAGAAGAGCTGGTCCACTGTTCCACTGCCACAACAAAATCTGAGGCTCAACTATCAGACAGGGTCTCAACATGACCCTCAGCTGGAGGCTTGTGAGTATCCCCACACCTGCCCATAACCCTTCACGAAGATGAAATCCAGAATAGGAAAGAGACCACCCATGACTGGTTAAAGAACCCAACAATATTTATTGAAGTGAGGCCATCTATACATAGCTGGTATTTCTTCACCTCCTGCACCAGCTCAGGGTCCTTCTCCACCAGAGTGATGATATTCCATGTTCCCAGAGGTAAGTTCCACTGCCAGAGTCAATACTGTCTAGGTCCAGACTAGCCATGCTCAGCCCTTGACTTGCATTTCACCTGACCCCCATCCTTCACCTTGCAGGTAGTGAGCCCACAAGATGTGTGAAACGATTAACAGCTTTGGAAAAGCTAATTGTCATTAAACAGCAAGAGTCACATTTAACCTGCATTACATGAATCAATTACCGAGCTATCAGCAGTGCAGTGCCTGGGGACTAGAGCAGCAGACCAGCTTCTCAGGGAAGAGGGTTTTCAATTAGAAGCTAAATAACTGGAGTAAAGGGTGGGGGTGTAAAATTCTGCCCACCTCTCCCGAGTGCCCTTGTTGAAGTGAAGTCTTCATATAGCTGTAAAAGCCGCTAGTGTCAGCAGAGCTTCCCTTGCCATCTGGAAGCAGCTTTCTGTTTATTCTGTCACAGCTCAATGTTTATTGAGCTCCCATCACTCCCTTGGGCTGTAGTGACACTCTGCCAGATGGGTGGGGTAGACGAGGATGGGGCTCAGGTGGGGGGGTCATTTTAAGATGTGTTTCATGTTTCGTCAAGCTAATTAATTTAGAAGCACCTGTTTCATCACATGAAGCTGTTGGCAGAGGCAGGAAGGGCAGGGGTAAATACACCCTGGAGGAGAACAAGGGAGGGAAGCTGGGTGTAAACAGACCTGAGAGGTTTGCCATCCGCTCAGACATGTGCTTTCATGCGCTGCAGCCCTCTGTTCTGCCCTCTTTTGGCCAGAGATCTCTTTCCCTTTTCAGCTCTGGTTAATCATTTGTCTGTTTGCCTTTCTCTCCGAGAGATGACTCACTGTCAGTTTTCCACTGGAGGTGTCATCATTGGGTCTGTGCTGCTAGGTAAATAGACCCAGGTGAAATAAGAATAGCATTAAATAAGCCTGGTTTTCTCACCTAACATAATAAAACTAGTTTCACACTCCCACTGTCTTTAACCCCCCAGAGAGAAGCTGAAGTGTAGTTGTTGCAGTACTCAAGTGGATGTTGTTTTTGTCCAGTTCTGTCTCATTTAGATGAACGATAAGGTAGGCAGCGGCAAATATTTCTACCCGAGATGTGCCTAGCCCTCCTTGTCAGTTTTAATGACGTTATACTGGAACCCTGGAAAAAGTATTCCAGGTGACTTCTCAAACGTATATATCGGTCCCACTGACAAAAGGTTGAACTAAGGCCTGAATGTTTGTAGATGAGGGCAGCTGGGGGGGCAGGGGACATTGCTTGTATATATTGCAACTAACTGACTCCCTCCGCTCCCACTCTCACACACTTCTTTTGAAAAAGACATGCTCCCCAATTTTTAACTGCCCCCTGCCCAAGAAGTTATGATGTGATCATCTCTGTGGTCCCTTAGTCGAATCAAACACACGGTGACAGAGGCCTGGTATGGCAGCTCCAGGAAATACAAACAGCCTAACTCCCTTTTATCGTTCTTCATTTATCTGATCTATTATTTATAATAGTTGCCTTGAGCTATGATCCTGGTTTGCTGTCCATTTGCTTTGACACTTAAATATAGGCCTTCAGAAAAAGACTCTCAAACAAAGCAGAAACTGAATCCAAAAGACCAGTGCTATAAAAGTGCAGTGAAGCATTCATTCGAACATTTACATAGCTAAACCTGGTTTTAATTACTCAAGTGGTGGAAATTTCAAATTAGATCTGAACAGAATATAAAAGTAAATATTTCATATCTGTGTCCACGCGGCACATCCACACCTGACACAGAGGGTAATGCTGGGATCTTACCACATCTCAGCTGTGTGTTGTACGTTCAAATCCAGTACAGGTTGTGCAGACTTTGCATGATCCAAAGATCTGCATGGACAAAGACCACTTGTCTGCTCTACGTTGCAATGAAAATCATGTGCGTAGCCACCATTAATGGAATTTGACTTGAAGGCACTTATTCTTTCCCTATATTCACACTTACTTTAATCTGTTTGATTAGAAATATACATCACGTTCTGGCTGAGGTTCAGAAAGCTGTAGACCTCTGCCAAGCCCTGCGTTTTGGTTATTTCTTTTGGTCTTGATCTGTTTGCCTGTTACTTTTTGCTTATCGTTGCAATTCGGCTAACACTGATTCCATGTTTTATATTATACTCTTTTTGTTATACCAGTGACTACAAGTGAAACTGGCAGTGGTCATCTTTGTCACACCTGCAGGAATGTTTGCTTCCATTTTCTCTTTTTGGCTGAGGAAGCAGCCATCTGCTTATGATGAGGATAACATCACTTTTTGGCTCAGTCCCATTCAGAGGAAAATAGTGATGGGGAAATTTTTCAGTCACAAAAGAATTTCTCTGGATATTTGTGGCAGACAGCAACCTGTCTGTACGTGGGCCCATTAGGGTAAAATGAGTAACGGATTTGGCCAACTCAGAAGACGAGCACTTCTAAAAGACAAACTGGAGTGGGGATTTGTCCGTTTTTACTGGAAGGAGCCCTGGGACAACACTTTGTTAAATTATGTTGCATCATGTTAAAGGTTTGATCTGAAAAGTGTTTATGTCCTGTGCTCGTAACTATTGTTTTACTCTTCGATTTGTTTCTTACAGAAAAGCCGTTCAATTTTTGTTTGCTACTTAAAAAAGTACCCCTGTAAAATCCCTATAAATCCAGCCCACCACTCCCCACCTGGTCAGTGTGTTCCAATATTTTTCCCAGCTGTTATCACATAGTTTGCTGCATGTATTTAGTTGTCATGTATGGCTGCTCAGAATAGTAAACCTACCATGGAGACTGTAATCTGCAGGGAATCACACATTTAAAACCCTGAAATCACATCTCAAATTTTCTGGGCTTTCATTTGCATTCCTGCTGGGGAACAGTAATTCATAGTTTCCTATTTTAACATTTGTTATACCAAAGATGAGGTATCTTTAGCACTGAAATATTTCCCCCTGCATGAAAAACATGTAGGGATTAAGCGGCACAGAGGCCAGTGGAATCTATAACCGCCTCTGTACATAGAAGGATAAATAACAATTAATGCCTGAACAAGGCAGACAAAATCATCGGCTCAAGCAGGTTTATTTCTGTGGTGAACCATATCTTGCCAAGGGATTCTGGAATAGTCTCCAGCATTAAAAACAAAACCCTGAAAATCCCCAGAACGTTCCAGTCACTCCAGTCATAAATCTCACCAGTGCAGTCATCAAATCACCTAGCTTTCTGGATTCCCAGCTGGAGGGAGATAATATAATTTCTCAGTAAATGAGAAGATGACGGTGGTGTATCTTACACATGATTTAAAAGTTGTTTAAACCATTTGAGGTAAAAAGAGGAGATTTAGTAATTGTGCAAGTGGCAGAGTGGGGAATCATAGGGTCTGTTAGAGGTAGATGGTTCTGAAGTACGTAAGATGGAGGGAAAGGACCTTTTAACTGGCACTTCCACACAAGGATTTTCTGCCTGGCATCCTGCAGCAGGCTGAGAGGAGGAATTGCCTTTATACCTAACTGAAGAACGTCGCTTAGTCACTAATACGATGCTTCTTTTCAAAATATTGTTCTGACCATTAAAGAGATGCACAAAGATTGCCCAAGTATTTGGACTTTATACAGGAGTTTCATTCTTTCAAGGATGATAATGGTTAAAAGCGCATAGAGAAACAAAGAGCTATTGCATGTCTTTGAAATTAAGAGGAGGGGTGTAAAAAAGAGTTATGTACGCTTGTCAGTGGAGTGATTCACAGAGATACTTCTGTAAATATTATGGGACTATAAAATAACATCCTCTAATTTAATTTTAGGGGAACCCCTGGAGATGCAGTTACACACGAACCTTTCTGCTCCATTTGACCCCTGCTCTTCTTCCTAGCAACTGTCTACTGTCAAATCTCTCCTTTTGAATGTGCACAGATGACACAAGGGCATTTAATGCTTTCAAACCAAATTCTGAAGACAAAATTCGGACATTTTGGACCCCCCCACCGCATACCCACTAGTGTGGCTATGAAAATATTACACAGCAGCTTTCTGTCAGCCAGGCTGTCTAAAGTCACTAATACCACAGAGATAACAGCAAAATAATTTCATAGACCATCTGTTTATTTCACTATTGTATCCTTGTTGTTTTTTAGTATCTATTTTCTGCATTAATGCTACTTCTTTGTTGTTCACATAGGACATGTTTGGACATTTTAATGCATACTCTCGCTTGCCGTTCCATTTCTGTCCTGGGTGCAGGAAGTCGCTGTGCAGATTTCTGTATTTGGCACTATATCACTTACTCTCACCAGCAGAATTCACGGTTATGCCAATATATTCAGAAACAAAAAAAAAAAACATTAGGCCCTCTCTTTGGAATTTGTGCAAAATACAAGCACTGATGTGAGTATTTATGAATGCCAAACTGGTTTACTACGGTTTTATACTCATCACTGGACTGAGTACTCCCAACTATCTTCCTAAGTCCTCAGAGCTGTTTTTGATTTTGTAATATTACATTGACAGAGTAAGAGGAAACCGTCCATATTTTTTATTTCATGCAGGATTTTGCTTGCGCACACTGACACTTAACATTTTACAAGGACCAACTCTTCAAAAGAACAGTTGTGCAAATTGCTTTCATTGAACAAAACTTTCACTGATCAAACGTGACATTTGCGGAACCATGTCAGTGGTCCACATGACAACACGGTGAGCATATAAATACCGAAAATATATATGTTTTGTAATTAATAGGACCCCATGCGCAACAGAATACACGCTCCTCAGTAGATGTACTTGCATTGGACCTGTGAGACAATATGAAATGTTTTATACATCCAGACTGGGAAGGTCACACGTCCAACTTGGAGGATCAACATGCAGCAGGCTGCTTTCCAGGGCACTGGTGGAAAATTAAGACGTTTATTAAGTACCGTGGATTAGAATGCTTAAATTATTATGGTAATGTATGTCTGCGACTGTGCTGATAAATGGCGACTCACCTTATCATAGCAAACACCTTCGTTCACAAGTTCTCCCCTGGAATCTTTGCTGGAACAGGTTCTTTTTAAGGTATTTGGGATGACAGTTTCCAAACGAAAAAACAATGCTTTACATACTGGGGTAGAAGCACCTTCCTTTTACTGTTTTACCTTTCACACATTGGTTTTTTTAAATTTGTGTCATTATATTTCCTCCTTACCTGTGGAGTGAATTTACTGCATCCCATCGTCAAAATGCTTTTTCAGACCATGTGCACATTGACACTGGGGACACAGATATGGGAGTAAAGAGAGGCATTCACACGTTATTCAATTATGTGGCAAATCAGCCTCAATTGTTCCCGCAGATTCCTGGCTGGCATCTGTCTCCCCTTAGAGAATGGGGGTTGGGCCAGTTATTTGACTGAATGACACATGTCCACCGCCATAAAAAAGTCTTAACTAGAGGGCTAAGACACTCTGCAACAAACAGTTGGGTGATGCCACAGTTGTGAGCCAACATGCTGTCCACACGCTCATCGTGAGTGTGCAACAGAGATTGTGAATCCATCCATTCTACAGTTTATGAATAGCTTCAGTTTTGCAAAACCTGAAGTTGGTAGATTTTGTACTGCAAGTAACAGCGTGAACAATAAAAGTTACCTTCGACAAAGGTATCAGGTAAACGATAAAAGAAACAACAATAAGATTATATTGAAATGGCGTTACTGCAAACTGCCAGCTTAAGTTTGACGTGCTGATGTGCTTGATGGTTGAATAAATAGTGCCTGCTATTATGAAATTTGATTTAGGTTATGTGGGATTGATAAATTAGGGAATTTGTGTTGCAATATGTACAGACAGCGTGATGTGTATGTCCCGACATAAAGTGTCTTAAATGAAGTAAAATCACAAAGTTCTTTACATAAAATGGCCAAGGTCATTAGGATTATGCTAAAAAACAAGCAAACATAAAAGTAAATAAATATGAGGGCTTTGCTGGCACAGAGATGAAGAGTGAGATGTTGCTGTTTAGAGCAATGAGCAACCAAGGACTCAAAATTTTTAGGTACTGTGACAAAAATGTTCTTATCGTTGCACAACAGCCTTCACACAAGCAGTTACCTTGATCAGCATTGTGTGTTCCGTCTTTAGTTTTTATTTATACAAATATTTTAAAAAACTGTATGCAGATAACATGTCCAACTAAGATGAAAGACCATTATACAAGAAATGTACTTCTATGCCTCTTGAACATTATTTTTTTGTCCACAAAGTCTTTCTCTTTTTGTGTGAAAGGTGCTTATACTTCTCCTCCATATAGCTCACATCAAGGTCTCTCCTGACAGTTGAGCTTTTCTCCTTTTCAGAATTGTGAGAATACTGGAAGAAGGTAGCTGAAGAGAAAACCATAGTCAGACCCACGATTGCCAGCTTGCATTAGAAATCTGAGATTCCAGTTATCAGTAATTGTTTGCAGGGATCTAGATGCCTTCCTTTAAGTGCACACACAATCAGACAGAAATACACAAATCCTTCCCCATACACATACACAAACACACACACACACACACACACACACACACACACACACTGGTCTTGAGCAGAGGTAGCTTCCAAATTTGTTGTGACACTTTTGATTAAGGACCAACGGTGAAACACCTGTATGGTTGGGTGAACAATGGATGGGCCTTTAGAAAGATTGATTTTCCACATTAAAAAGGGATTCTTTGTCTAAAGCCACAAGGTCCTTTGTTATGCTAATAAGGAGTGGAAGATTTCCAATTCAATTTCACCTGAGCGGTGGTCAGCTACGCTTTCTTTTGTACGCTGTCCCATGGGCCCCTCCCCATTTCCTACACTACAATTTGGCTGTTGCAGCAGACTAGGGGGGTAAATTGACAGGCAGCCAGATACTTTTTATGTGATACTGGGGCTATTCAATCACAGCAGAGAGCTGTGGGGTAGGCCTGTATTAGCAACAGAACCATCCTCAGGCCAGGAGCCTTCCTTTAGAGATAGAGTTAAGGCAATGTTATCAGGGAGAAAGGAGAAGCTAATTCTGGTAGTTCTCTTTTTGAGGAGTCAGCCTGGGTCAGCTCTACAAGGAGGTGATGTCACAGAGCTACACCGCGACCATCAAGCGAGGATCTTACATGCACGTCTCACATCAAACCGACTTACGTTTGCTGGAAACATTAAACATTAGTTAAAAGTGAGCGTTTTGAGGATGCAATCCTAATATGCATATTGTTACATAAGTAAAAGTCTTGGAGCGTTCTCATCAATTCATGCACAAAACTCGGGTTACCGACCCTGTCATGTCTGATCCTGCTCATTTTGTATGCTAAACTAATTTGTCTTTTTCGTAATGGAACAGCGAATGTTGCGCTTATTTATTTCTTATTTCACTTGCCGTACAACTGAATACAACGAGATTTAGAAATCAAGAAATGAGTTCATTTTAGTTTGTCAGGGTCTCAAGTTGTAGTTGAGTTACCGATTTTTAAACTCTGTATAAACTGTAACTTGCATCTTAGTATTTTGTTATTTGTGGTAGAATTGTTTTTTGTAAGTTGTAATAAAACATTGTATATTTTGTATGTTTTTTATTTTTATACATATTCAAAACATGCTTATTGTATATAACTACTTTTTTTTTTTTACCCTTACTTTATATAAAGGATAATTTATAGTCTTTGCAGCGATACAGTATTTATTTGTTTTCAATAACCACCTGTTGAGTGTGAGTCAGCGTACACCCAGGACGGGACACAAGGGAAAGGCACACCTTTACATGTGTCTTTGGACTGTGGAGGAAAAACCATGCTAACACAAGATGAACACGCAAACTTCACAGAGGAGAGCAGGATTCAATCCCACAACTAGTCGTTCCCACCATACTACCTTGAAGAACATTCAGCATATGTTTTACACAAAAAAAGAGAGAATTATATAAGCAGAGTTTAAAGAGAATATGAATTTCATGAATATTATGTTGAAATCAAATCAATAATGTGCACATATCTACTGGCCAAAACCTAAACAATATACGTGGATTGCCTTGGATCTGACAAGGCTGTCTTCACACTGCGTAAAATGGTTTAAACTAAGCGTTAGAATGATATCTTCATACCACCACGGTGCTGTGAATGTCAATCAGACCTGTAACCCTGAGTATTACAAAGGTTTTTAAATGAATTTCAAGCATCTGTGCAGTACATTTTGTTCAGTGCTCAAGGTTAGATTAAGAGAGTTTATTGATTTTTCTAATGCATGGCAAAGTACACCGCAGTCTGACTTTTAAGTAACAAATGTGTCTTTCATGTTCCCAATGTCAACTTTGCACAAACTATTAACATGTAAGTCAAGAGTTACTCACCTATTAGGCTGCATGTATGCAGCGTCACCTCAGCCATAATCAGGGATCATAAAAGTTTCAGCCATGAATTGTACAATATTTTCACGCCAGTGGGTTTCTCTATTTCTATTTCCTTCTGCAGGAAAGAGAATTCTGTGTTGTATAAACATTTCCATAATAACTAAAAAGATTTAGCTTGCTTTCATGGTTCAGCCAAGATCAAGAGTTTTTGTGTCCTTTTACAAAAAAGGATGAAAGTACTGAAGAACAACCCTGTAAAGTGAACCAAACCCGTCAAATTCACAAAATAGAATTCAGACAAACTGTGTTTTGTGGAGCGTCACACAGTGATTTCTAGATTGTACAATGTCTAGATTTGTCATATTTTTTTGGAGCACGGGACGTTGTCACAGTGAAACAACTACTGTCAAGTACACTGGACATGGTTCCTGTCTTTAGCCCCACTAACAGAATTTACTTTTTCAGTTTTTACCGATTTCACGTGTTGTATACTTTCTCCATTTACAACACATCTTTACTTCAACTGATGTGTTGTCATACAGCCCCTTAGTTTGGAACAACTACACTTTGCTGCGTTTCATTAAGTCCATTACAAATATAAGAAATAATACACTGTGGACATTTAATGGAAAATAAATGCATGACTATTCACAGTAATCGGCCTTTGTGAGAAGCAGACTGTAAAATTGAATAAGGGGGCTTTTTTGCAGCATTTTCCTTCTTTCTGTGTGCATGTTTACCACGCTACCCTCATGTGCCACACAGGCACAAATAAAACAGACGTTGACAAATGCTCCTGTTTTTCCCTTAGAATGAAACAAAATATGATCGTATTTGTGAAAATGCCTCTCGGGTTGGCGCTGCTGGTGCCAGCCCAACTCCTTTTTCCCTCCCCAATTAATCGGGGTGTGCCTAAGGAGTTTATGTTTTGCTTATTTTCACACTGAGTCCACAGCTGCCTATCTCAGGAGCAGGATTTCCTTGGTTTGCTTCCCAGATCCTTTCCACGTACATCCACTCCGTTGCCACAGGGCGGATTAGGGCTCAGGTCTCCCTACGTGGCGACGGATAGTAGCATAGAGCAGTACAGACGACCCACATCCCAGACTTCTAAAAACTCTGCTGATGTGACAATTTCTTTCTCATACTTCACTTTCTTGTGCTATTTGTTCCTTTCATTTTACGTTGCCTGATTTTAACACAATTTTAGATTTTATGGAAAGAAATGAATCCCTCCCATGTCTTAATTCTCCTGGGCAAAATGACAAATACTGAATTCTTATATTTGGCTGAAAGAACAGAGGATAAGTCTTGTGGGGAAAAACAGTGGATTATGAAGAAATTTAAGTGCCTAACAAAGGCTGGAGATCCATTTTAACCAAAAAAACGGGGTCGCTGGATGAGGAGTTTTAGGTTTTCCTGCCCTATGCAACATTATGGGCTAGTGAGTGAATGTGGCAACTTTGGATATTCCAACAACAAGAAAGTAACCAGAAAGAAATGTTCCAAAAAAACTGTAATAGGTTTGCACTGAAACTGATAGGGATTTCAATAAAAATCATTTGCTGTATATTTTCAGACACACATCACAAAATTAGGAAAAAGGCACAACAGCATCTCCCCTTGCTGAGGAGACTGAAAAGAGCTCGACTTTTATCCCTGATCCTCACTGACGGGACTGCTGATGTGCCCTAGAGAGCATCCTGACCTCCCGCATCTCGGTCTGGTATGAGAACCAAAACTACTTCTGACCAGGGACATCTGCAGAGGGTAGTAAAGACTTCCCAGTCCACCAGCGGGACCTCACTACCCACCGCCCAGACCATCTACAACAAGCATCAGGAGAGCTCACAACATCACTGGAGACCCCTCTCACCCTCTCCACTATCTGTTTTCACCACTGCCATCTAGAAGATGCTTTCGCAGCTTGAGAGCCAAAACCACCAGGCTCGAGAACAGTTTTCTACCACAGGCTCTCAGGCTGCTAAACTTTTTCATCTCAGGTCCTATCACCATCACCACCACTGACTACCACCACTGACATCCACCATAAATGTGTGTGTATTGTTTATTGTGCATTTTTCTTGATTCTGGATAGCCGAAACATCAGGCTTACATCAAGGACATATCACATTGATGTCACTGATTTGTTTAGAAGAAATTGCCCCAAATACAAATAACAGCACACTGCATAAATCCTGGTGAATGCCCTATAAATACAAACTGAAGATTTAGTGAAATATTCCCCGTGAGCTCTTAAATGAAAGCTGACTTTTTTAAAATCCCTGACAATCTTAACTTCAAATTGCAAGATCAGTTTTGGAAAGTAGTTTGTACCGTTTCAGATAAGGAAAGACGCACTGAGAAGTTTGCCTGCTGTAGACGATTGTTTGCAAAATGAATTAAATGATTTCAGACAGTATATCTAACAAATTTCATTAAGGGGATTATTCAGCATCAACTGGAGATGATAAACAAAGTCTTTCCTGGTACACAGGGGATAGTTTACTGATGAATATGTGCAGACAATGGTGCCTTTACATTCCCACACAATGGTGTCCGTTTTATTATTGTATGCATACATGTGGAGGAGGTGGGAAGTTTCTACAGCAGCAAAGGTGGCTGTAGGTCTTATTCATTGTTATTTTATTCTGAGTATCATGGCCCTCACATCTTCAACTCTGCACAGATATTAGCAGGACCACATGTAGAAGCTATTGTTATACCCACTTACATTTCTTGATAAAGCTGCTTCAGGTACATAAAATTCCACATGTAAGTAATATACTGTACTGTGGTTTTTTTTGTTTTTATTGCTCCAGAGTTTTTCTCACATCTATACCCACTGGCATGTGCTTTACAGAATAGCGTTGGCCTGTAAATGGTCTGTTGACTTTGTGTATTGGGGCTTCATGCTGCGATCCAGAGAGCTTATATGGAAATTTGCGCTGTACCATATAAGACTTTCAGTCTATTGGAAAAGAGTCCAGAACACCGGGAAAATACTGCACACTGCTTCAGTTATGCATTTGCACAGTTTTTAAAGAGAGTGTGTCTCTGTCCTGTAAAGCTCAGCACAATTTGTCTAAACATGCCCCGTGAAGGACTAGTCCCATGAACATGTTCAGTTTTCCATGCTGCCTAAAGTCCATATGCTTTTGTAATGTGTTTGAACTCTGACACATATAACAGCTTGTGACTGTAACCACTGTAGTGTCAAAAAGATTTGAAAATTCTGTGCTTGCTTATGTGCATCATAGTACTGTACTGGATCACAATGGTGGTTTTCAGTGTTTATTTTATAACATACTGTTCTTGGAGATTCGGCACTGTCTAGAAAATTATGGATGAAAGTCCATTAGAAAGTCAAAATAAGCTAATCTAACCCAAATTTAGGATACTGTCATGTGGCTCAAATGGACATCTTTAGCTATTGCATGTTTGCTCACAAAATTGCGGCAAATTTCCATCACAAATGAATACCCAACGGTACAATTTTTTCAGCTCAGTCCAGTGCCAATATTATTAATTTCTGAACCCTGTTATCTGAAGAGGTTTACAATATCTGACCCATTTATACAGCTGGGTATTTTTGCTGGATCCATTCAGGTTAAGTACCTCGCTCAAGGGTTCCACAGCAGGAGAGGAGAGCAGGGCTATAGGTTATAAGACCACATCCTTAAAAAACTATGTCACTACTGAAGCAGCTAGATTAGTGAGGACAGAATTACACCTTTAGAAGACCATCTGACCTACTGACAGGGGAGATTCAAGAGTTACGGTCAGCAGATTGCAGGTGTGTTATGATAATGTTTTTACTGCTAGAGACAAAAAAGGGGAAGCTGAGCTGAGACCACATCTGCTCAGAAGATCAGATGGACACTGTGCACCAGGATGAGTATGTGCCAGAACAGGAAGCTTATAGACACAGGCAGTGAGGCATTGCCATGGAATTCCTCTCACCTTCTTCTTTCTCCTCATCACGGGATGGTTCTATTCTCCGCTCCCTTCGCTCACGCACAAACATCCTCGACCAAATCTGGAGCACTTATCTACATTATGATCAAAGCTGCCACAAAATTAAATTAGCGCTGTTTTGCGACTCGACTAATCAGTCGGAAATTATTTTACGCCGAAAGCTCTTTGCTCAGTTTAGTGCAAGTGGGAACACGGTTTTCACTCACATCTGCATTTCGGTCTTAATTTGTGGCAAGAAAAATAACTTGTTTAAGCAACAGATAATATTACTAGAGGCGATGCAGAGGCATTCGGAAGACTTAACAGATTTTCCAAAATAGATAAACAAAAATGTGGTTTTCGTCTCGCTTAAAATATAATGAAACATCATGCGGTTTTACTTTCAAATAACCAGGATTTTTCAAAACATTCAACGTCACTGTTTTCACCGCAAAATGAGACATGGCAGGCAGGTAAATATACAGCTGTGTGGGCTTGATATCAAAGACAGGCTCAAAACTTACTTGCGTTTGGTTGGTTGTCGGGTATCTCTAGGCTTCCAATGGGTAACCTGCAGCTGCTCCAGTCACCAAAGAGACTTGAAGTTTGCTATTTCACACACACACACGCCACACGCACGCATGCACACACACACGCCACACGCACGCATGCACACACAAGCATGTCTTGACTGCCCTGTGACTGAAGCTTGCAGGCTGCGTGGGGCCCAGGGCCACTGCACTGGTTGGACTGCTTGTAGACCTCTGCAGGGGTCTCCCCTCTGGCCCCCTGGTGAAAACGATGAGGCGGCCGAGCCAACAACTAAAGACTTGGCGAGGCTGCTGCCGGCGTCAGTGGTAATCCCCTGCTTCTCCTTCCTGAGGGCTGCTGTTTATTGGCATGTAATAAGATCAGGGTGTCGCATCGTTGGTATCAGGGTAAACATCGCGGGCTAAGTGGCTAAACCTACGGGAGATGAGAAGCCTAATCCCCTCAGCCCTGGGGAGACTGCTCATCCTCCAGCGCATTAGCCTCCCAGACTTATACCGGCAGGCAGTGGCACAGGGAGAAGAGTAGGCAGAAGCTTTGCAATTGACAGGGAGTATTTAGGGGCTAAATATATACATTGTGTGGAACACTGCTGTTTTATCTGCATGGGTGCTGAGAGATTAAAAATGATAATCCTACTCCCCCCTTTCAAATTTCTTGGCTGTTGATACTCACCGGTGAATGTCATCATCGTTTTTCTTTCTAATTTTTAAAATGAAGATTTTATATTTTAATCTCCTTTTTAATCGCATTTCAGTTCTGCTTTCATGCCCTGGTTTTGTCTTTAGTCTTTGATTCAGTTGTATTATAAATACATTTTGATTGACGCCTTCTTGTTTTTGTTGGACACCAAGGAGCTCTCCGCTGTACTTGGTGTGTTTTACAGGATATTTCACAGCTGAAGTCATCAGTCACCCCCCCCCCCTCCCCTCGCCCCCGTGGCAAATTCGAGGAGATGTGCTTCCTGCTCTTTATTCAGTGGTCAAGGAGGTTTTCCTCAAGTCGCTCACAGTCTCGCACACTGTAGAGGACAGTGTGTTAGGCTTCAAAAGTCAAGCAGTCATCCGGTCGTGTGGAAAACCGATACCTGACCAAAGACTGTTGCCCTTTATCTTTACTAGAGCATTTTTATTTATCCTCAGCGTGACAATTACATTTGTCATTTAAAGGGCAGTACTGTATTGTATTATCATCTGAATAAAACACCTGATCTCATTAATTATAGTTCTGATATTCCTCTGTTGTCTGCATAGGTCTAGTTACACATCATATTTTAGTCGGTCTTCATAAAGGAGGACGGTCGTGTTAAATACACGTACACACACATATATACACACACATTCATGTATGTATGTATAAAAACCTGTGGCTTAACCTGTATTCATTGTTCAAAGGAAACGGGTTCCTACTACCCTGTCGATGACTGAGATGTCTTTGTTTAACGCACCTCGTGATTATTTTACCATCGTCCGATTAGAAATCAATTACGGCAGTGGAGCGAATCCCACCGAGGGCTGGCGGCAGTTGACGTGGCGGCACAGTTCCCTCAGGGGCGTGCGGTTTGGAGCGTGGAGAGGCGAGGATGACCACACAGCAGGACCCCTCCTGCTGCACTCAGCTGTGTGTGTCTCCCGCTTCTAATGAAATCAATAACAGACCGGTGCGGCAATCGCTAATAAGGCCTCTCAAGTTCCTCCATCACCCAGCCTCAACTCACAGCTCTCGCTGCTCTACTCCCCTGGTTAATTTGCCTGAACAATGGGCTGGGGCTGCAGTCTCTTCAGTTTGCAACGGTCATTTCAGTTAATGTTGAGGGAGGATCCTCTTTACTCTAATGGTTTTACACAGCTGTTACAGAAGTTTATATCATATCTACAGATGTCTACTAACATTTTTTTCCCCATCTTTTTTTTCCATAAAGAGGATTGCTTGTCGACTTGCTCGGAGACACATAGAATGTCGATAGATTAATTATAAGGTTTAACTTGCACAGAGATGTTTTTTTTCTGTCACCTTCTTTAATCCTTTTAAAAGGCCAGTAAACAATCAAATCTCTGCTGTAAAGTATGGAAGGTGTGTAATATTTATTGGGGATAAACCAAGACAGCAGGTTAGCTGAAAACTGGGGAGACCCATCATTTGTAGTACACATTCCAAACAAGAGTTTTATGGTATTTTGACATCAGATAAACTTCTTGTCATAACTGAAGTGCAAATTGCTGTGCTCTAAAGGGTTTTCAATGGTCGCATTTGAAATCCCACACTTGAATGAATCCATCATTTGTGTTTAATGAATCCCAGGTGACCTGGAGCCAAAACCATTTACTTGCATGTGGTCTCTGAAAGAAAAGTTTTTTCCTTGATTCAGAGATCATAACAATGCATTTACTGTATTTTTTCAGGTGCATTTGTGAACTTTCTAAACATTTTAACAACAACAACAACAGCACACTAGGGAAAAGGTGGCAAAATAGGAAGCTCTGTAGGAAAGTAGCTATTGAAATTTGATATATAAAACAATTTCACAAGAGAAGAATTAGACCAAAATCCTGGCCACGTCCAGCTGTCAGTCATGCACATATAAGCACCCTACGACTCCAGTCCCTGTGAGCAGGGTAAACCCACAACTACTCCCCCTCCACCTTGTTCAAAAAGTCCCAGCCAGGGGGAGGTTCAACAACCTCAGCCGATGGCAGATCAGAGCCCTCCAGCACACTCCACACCCTGGCGGACAGTACGCCGAGCATCCATCCAAACGCACAACCAGTCTTATATTTCTAACTCCTAAATTACAGTGTATTTTACTAAAATTATTAGAACAAATATTAATGAAGTAAAGCATCGTTTTCTCTTTCCCTGATAACCGTTCAGCCATTGCAAAGAAAGTCAGTACACTTGTTTTTCATCTTGCAAACACAAAACGCTGGGTTTGTTCGTAACTCAAAATTGTTCGTAAGTCCACCCACTGTGTAACAGTCAGTTAGAGTTTAAAAATAGAGCTTAATCCCTCGATCGATTAATATGTGAGGTTCTGTAAAATTTTTAGATAAAACTGAAATAAATATAAAACTTGCTGCAAAACTTTATTTTCCCTATTTTCATAAGTAGCACATACAGTTCAACTGTGGCCCCCTATCCTGGAAATGCTGAATGAGATGGTATGGGAGGCCAGTTTATTATCTTTTGCTAATATGAAGCAACATTAAAGCCTACTTTAAAATGACCTTTTTAAAAAATACGTAATCTCCGCAAAGTCCTATTCAGTGTGTCCTGTTCTGCTTTATACACACACAGCAGTGCTTCTGCCCATCAAGTGACACAGGAGAATGGAAAAAAGGACTGTTATGATGTAATTGAGAACTGCGTGGGGACAAAATATTAAGAGGAAGAGCCTGATGAGGAAGAGACTGACATAAACATGTTCATCAGTATCAGGTCATATTCAGTTTCCGGTAAAAAAAAAGAGTAATAATATTGCTTATTGAAAATGTGTCCAAGATGGGGCACATTAAGACACAATGGTGCTGTTTTTCTTTGTTTTTCTTTTTTTCCCTTGCTTTTCAACATACTATTGTGTCCAGCTGTATTCAGCTTGTATCCTGGTGCAAGTAGATGATTGTAGACTTCCGAAGCAGTCTGTGTTTTGGTGGCTCAGCAGTGGAGCTGAGGCACAGTTTCAAGTTCCTGGGAGTGCACATCACCAAGGACCTCTCTTGGACCAACAACTGAATCAACCTGGTAAAAAAGGGACAGCAGCATCTCCAATTCCTGGGGGGACTGAAAAGAGCTGGACTTCCATCCCCGATCCTCACCAACTTCTGCCGATGTGCCATAAGAGCATCCTGACATCTGCATTTTGGTCTGGTATGGAAACTGCATTTCATCTGACCGGGCAGCTCAGCAATCGTTAGTGAAGACTGCCCAGTCTATCACCAGGACCCCACTATCCACCATCCAGACCGTCTACAGGAAGCAGAGCATCAGAAGAGCTCACATCACTGCAGACCCCTCCCACCATCTCCACCATCTGTTTTCACAACTGCCATCTGGGAGATGCTAAAACCACCAGGCTTAGTAACAGCTTTTTCCCACAGGATGTCAGGCTGCCGAACTCTGTCATCTCAAACCTGATTACTATCTCCACTGTCCATATCCACTGATATTCACTATGTGTGTATATATGTGTACATGTATATGTGTGCGTGTGTATGTTTTTGTATTTACTTGTTATTTATATACATTATATTTATCTCTGACTACGATTTGCCCTCTAATGGCAGAAAGCGGAAATGGATGCTATTTTCATTCCACAACAGAGACATTTTAGAAAACAAAATAGCATAGAAAATACAATCAAATAAACAAACTGGGAAATAACTTGAGTGGTTTTAACACGAGGTCCATTATTTTCTGTAACATACTGCTATAAAGCAGCAAGTTTTTTTGTGTATAAATTAAAGAAATAGTTGCTTGTATGAAGGGGAAAATAAATAAATAAAATATTGTTTGCATTTTGTGCCAACCTGAGCGCTTTTTCTTTTCTCTTCCTGCCAAGTGGATGGCTTTCTTGACCCACTTTCACAGTTCATCTTGCAAGACACCTAGTGTAAATCTAAGGAGCACTACATGTCTGCATTTACTATCTGTAGGAGTTCCTTCGCAAACAGCTGTTCCAGAGATTATAAAGAAATGTTTTTAATAATCAGGGCAGAGCGCCACGTTCCACTAACTCAGGCATTACTTTTTCATGGACTAACCCTAATAAAAATGCGTTTATGTCTGTCTTTTGCCTGCATCTTTGCCATGATAATCAGATACTGATCTTTCCACTCCGGTTATGCTATTTTTTGGTCCATATCAACTTTCGGACCAAAAAACCATTTTTGCCAACTCAGCATCATCTGCTTTCTCCTATATGTCTTATTCCTGTTAATTGATTTCTAAAACAACCTTCAGTTTTTTGCACATTAAAATGGGTGTATTAAGGGACAGAGAGTGTGGGGGAAGTTAAAAGTTTCCATAGCAATGAGGCCCAGAGTGCACTCAGAAGTCTAATTGGTATGCGTCCCTTTCTGTGAATTATTGCACCCCCCCCAGTCGCAACCTTCTTGCCTTAAAGAGGATGTAGAACTGGAGAAACGGACCACCTTGGCAGACTTTCTTTTTTTTTTTTTCTTTTTAACATTCCCTCCATGGCAGGCACACAAGCGGAGCCACAGAAGTTGGGTAGTACAGCTGATTGGCAGGTGGGACGGTCCACCTTGGGGTCACGCAGTGAAGAGGCTGGCAGCTTGCAGCTGCACAGAAGAAGCTTGAGGAGGCCGGAGGTGGCGAGATGAAGCTGGGGGAATCTGCCTCCGGACGCCGAGCAGGTTCATCCGCTGTGGTGGGCGGGGCCTCACGCTTTAAGAACACCCAACTATGCAGGTTTAGGAGGTTATGCACAGATTTTTTTTCGATGCATGTTATAAATGTAAGACGCAAAATCGACTGCACAGTCCGTTTTCACTTTCCAGGAGCGTGTACTGGGTAAGCATGTTACTGCTCCCAGCACTTGCATTACGCTTGGCTTCCTCATTATAAACAGTTGGCATTAATAAGTTGCCCTACCAGGGCCAAGCTCGTAAAGTCTAATTGAAAAATGCTTTAAATAATTTCTAATTAGTAGAAGTACAATGATAATTGGCATCATAATCCGAGGTACAATTAGGGGTGCAGTGTGTGAGAGTGTGACCCAGTGAATGAACTGTGTGGGGCACTGGCCACTCCAGGAGGCCCCAGACAGGGAAAGGGCAGACAGAGCTATCTTTGTTCCCTTTCCTGGTCCTGTGGGTGGCCCGTTGCCTGGGGAAAGGCTCTATTTGTTTCACTGTCGTTACCAGAGGAAACGGGGGCTCTCTGAAAGGCCCCCAGCCCTGGCCAAGCCCAGCCACTTCTCCCTCTCCTCTCTGAATGACGTATTGTCATTTCTGCAGCATGCCTTTCTTACTCTGGAACTAATGGCCTGATCCCTGCCTGTTCGCATCCGTTCCCCACCCCTCCCAATAAACCTTTCACCCTTTCTCCTGAATGCAGTGAAGTGCTGATATCTACCTAGAAGGACACTTTGCACATGTTCAGTTGGAAATGTTTTTGCTTTCTTACAACTTTTCTTCCATATTGCACCTGAAGGAGCTGTTCAGCATCAGATGATATTTTTCCTTAGACGGTGAAGAACTTACTACTCAGTTTAGAACTGAATTCTCTTTTACAAATTCTGATATGCACTGTCTTTATTTTTAGCCACCATTTAATGTTATTTTCAAGAGTCACTTAAATCAGTTAAATTCATGCAAATAAAAACTGTACATCACGAGCATTTAAGACTCTTCAACTTTTATGCTTACTGATAATCTCTGTTGTATGGGGGGGGGGGGGGGGGGGG